>CM035166.1:21883619-22050528 GCA_020205615.1 Panax quinquefolius
GCGCCAGGATATTAGTGCTTCGCACCATATCGCCAGGATATTAGTGCTTCGCACATGTCATCATCATTTTTTCATACGCATGAGACGCGATGTATGTGAATGTATGTTGTGTGGTCCCTCCACCAGAGGCTATCCCGCTTGTTTGATTATCGGACTCGTGAGAAGACTAATTCTCCGAGGCTCGTGAAAGGCACCACCCAAATTCGCCCAATTGAAAGACCGGATTAACTTCCCGCCAAGTAGATCATGGATGATTTGGGAACCTTCATGCCAAAAAGCCGCGAGAGTAACCTAAGATAGGTCACCACCGATAAACCCAAAACGGAGGAAAGTCTCTTCATGCTCTCATTTCAAATTACTTGTAAACACAATTACTTGTAATTACATTCCATATCTATCTCCATGTAATGAGAAATATGAAGAAATGTGTACACATACATATTTTTAAAACATGCTACAAACAAAATGACATCCGCTTTTGCAGATAAAATTCCTAAAATGGACACATCACATAGCATGTTATTATATACATTCCCTAAAGACTAAACTATGCAAGTCTTTCGCAGGAATCAATCGGACCTACTACCCGCTCAAAGTCCAAAAGGCAACAGCCTACAAATCAATCATGTCGTTATCCGACCAGATCGAACTTAATCCAGCTTTTCTCGCAAAGAATTCAACGGATTACAAACAAATTATGATTTGGTCGTTTCTACTCAAAGAATTACACCGCCTAATCAGTGGTCCAAAAAATACCAGACATGCCGAATCCTCCACACAAGGAGGAATCCCCCATCATTACCATACTCGAACCACAGCTTGATACTTAACCAACAAAACTCATGATGTCGCCCATCCCATCGGAGATCCGCAGACATCGGTGACATCAAAAAGAAAGTCCTCCAAATGGAAGAGACCCTTCGCTTATCAAAGGAATTGGAACACACGGAGTGTTTCATATGTCGATCTCGTGTATTTTTCCCGGTGTTCATTATCCGTAAAAATTTAAAACTCCCGACTTTGAAAAAATACGACCAAGTTAGAGATCCTTACACACATTTAAAGGTGTTTATTGGAGAACTTGGATCTTATGCAGAGGACGAAAAGCTTAGAATGCAATTGTTCCAAAAAAGTCTAACTGGAGAAGCCCGTTCGTGGTACACAAGATTAGACAATTCAAAGATCCATAGCTGGGAAGAGCTAGCACATGCTTTTCCTCACTCAATACAAATTTTCAAACTCAGATGGCTCCTCGATCCAGATCAAATTACCAAGATCAAGAAATGCCTAACGAGTCTTTCAGAGAGTATGCTCAAAGGTGGAGACGCCTCGGTCGCCCAAGTTAGTCCTTCCATGACGTAATCGTAAATGGTCATGACTTTCATAGACATACAAGAAGCTCCCTTCTATGAGAGAGTTTTATTAAGATCGGCAAACCATTTTTCAAATGGTCAAACATGGGGAGATGGCCGAGATGGGATTGAAGTCCGAAAGATTCAAGACCTAGTCGCACTCAAAGTTGTCATCGATCACATCCAACTGGAAATTATGGGAACAACTCTTGAGGGTCCATAAAAAGAAAGAAGAAGATGTTTCTCGATACTACAGGGCAAAAAGGCAATCGTAACATGCCTATTCAAAGGAGAAACTACACTCCCTTTCAAGCACAATCTGTAAACCCTCCAATACCAAAAGGTGGAGAAGTCAAACGCCTCGAAAGTGTTTACACCCTTAGGGGATACCTCGAGAACATTTTAAATCTTCCGACAAACACGTAAAGAAAATTACATCTTCTTCCACCACCAAATTTCTAATGGACTCGGGTTTCAATGTCGCTAGAAATGTGCTTATCATGCCGGGCACCGGACATGATACTCGTGGATTGTTGGGCCTTCAAACACAAGATCCAGACTCGATAGACAACGGAGAGATCGTGGTCACCAAACCAGATCACCTCATGTTCAAGACAACCCTCTTCCTCAACACAAAGAAGAAGAGGTCACATGATTAATTGGAGCAATGGACAGAGTTCCAATTTCAAACCGTGAATCTTCCTGCACCTCAAAGACGGTGATGACAGATGGATTATGCCAAGTTCCAGTTCACAATGGAACGAAAGATGAAAGCTCTCAGCAAGCAAATCGAGCAATCATGAAACTGGTGACTTATCAAGATCAAATGACTCGCCGCTTAATCACCAGAGCATGCCGCCTCCTACCTATTGTCATGAATATTCCTCGTCACTTTCGTAAAATGAAATGTCGGAAGACAAAGTGACAAAGAGAGCAAATGCCAAAGCCCGCCGGATTTCGCCAACAAAAAGGAATTCACCTATCCGGGCCAACCTATGGAGGAAATCCTTCATATGTTAATCAATAAGGAAGGATCGCCCCTTCTACCTCCAATCAACCCCGCTCAGATGGTACAACTCGATGGAGTGTGTCAATATCATTCCTAGCCTCATGCACACAAAGACAGAAGAATGTTGGGCACTCCGCCACCTTATTCAAAATCTAATCGACAAGTGGTGTCTCGCGCTTAATGACGACGACGATATCGTGTTACGTGCAAGTGAGAATGCAGCCCTACTAAGTGGAAAAAAGTGTGGTAGCAAGCCATATCCATCAAACCGATGGGATTAATACATTACTCACAACGCCAATAATTCAACTCAAGGGAGGCAACAATCCTTTGAAAGTGGCCGCCCCGAGCCAATCAACTTGTCGCAGAGCACAATATCCTATTGTTAGCTTCATGCACAAAGTTCCGTGGAATTATGGAGAAGGTGAAGGATCCACCTCACATACAACTCGCCAAGTTGTCGAAGGAAAATCCATCGTATCTTCCCCCACCGTGATGAAGCCCACCACCAAATCAAAGGGGAAAATACCCATGGAGAAGATTGAAAATTCCTCCGCTACCTATGGGTCATAATGAAGTTACGGTGGTTTTAAGCTTGAAAGAAGCTCCACAACAAATATCAATTTTGACTTGGTCCTAACTTCCGAGAATCACCTAAGGTCTTGTTAAAGGTTTTAGAAGAAGTTTCATCTCCCGACATCATTAGTGGATACGTAAAAGTTTCAACATCCGTTGATCACATTTTCAACAACAATGTGATATCCTTCATCGATGATGACATACCCCCAAGGGACCGGCCATCGCAAGTCGCTGCACATCAAGGCCTTTGTCCTCCTGATATATGGTAGCCGGAGTCTTAATAGATGGAGGTTCCTCTCTCAATATCCGCCCATACGCTACCTTGGTGAAGATGAATATCAATCTCAACCGAATTTGAGTAGCCATACTATCATCAAAGCTTTTGATGGAGCCCGCCAAATTCTATTTGAGTAATTGAGCCGCCAATCAAAATTGGTCCTCACACATTTCGCAGATCTTTCCATGTGCTCAAGATAGATCGGATACAACCCGCTTGGGACGCTCTTGGGACACCATGGATTCACATGGTCAAGGCCCCTCCACCCTTCATCAACAATTGAAATACATTATCAACAATAGCCCGTCACGGCCAACGCCGAACCGAGTATCCTCAACACGGGACATACCGCTCATCAATGCCAATGCGATGTTGAACCAAACCGGCTTTTCATGCTTTGAAATAAGCAATACCCAATACCATGCTATTGGAGCGCCATTGCTCAACCCAAGATTTTCGCCGAGGTAATGCTCTGCTTACTCAAGAAATGATGTCGTTGGGTCATAAACCGACAAGGGTGGGTAAAGATTGCTGTGGTATCAAATACCCAATTCGATTAACCAAGCAAATTCGAACAAATTGGCTAGGCTATTCTCGCCAGCTTCTAGTCACAGAATCCTCATAAGCATCAGCAGATTCCTTCAACAACAACCATGTGGGCTTATCTTCGCTTCAAACTCGAGTCCGCACAACCTCCTGTAAAGGTGCCAGCCAATGTAATGGCTATGTTATTTCCCAAGCCAATACTGGTGAAAGAGAAAGAAATCTTTGTTCCAAATCCCGCAGTGGAAGAAGAGGAACGAAGAATCAAGCAAGACGTCATACGGATGATGTCCGATATACGCATCATCGTTCATGATGAACATACCAACAGATACACCCTGCATTTATGATCGCCTGCACGTAATGGCCATCATTCGGGATGTGGAGGATGATGACATCCTCCTCCATCATCGCGGGTCCACTTGACTTTTGCCTCGCTAATTGGAACAACATTCCTTGCATTGGTCGTCAAGGGTAAAAAGGCGCGTAAACTTTTCGCTCAGTAGATATAATAACCGCTACTTTTTTACGTACATAATATAGCTTTATTTTGCCAAGATATGCTAACACCGTGTATGATCAACACATTTCATATATACTAAGTGAAAGCATATTTTGTTTCGTGACTCAATTTAGATGTGCTCAGATTTTTCGACATTTAAAGGCTCTTCTCCACAAGGATCAGACTTTGATGTAGAGATGAATTCAATTTTGATGGATATACCGGATGACATTGAGGTGCCTCCAGTAAATTCAAGAATGGGTCAAAGACAAACCTAAACCCAACCTCGATCAAACCACTTCTTTCAATCTCTAACCTTAGAAAGCCCTAAGTTAATCCAGATTGGTTCGCAGACTTTACCCAAACAAACCAACGGAATGACATGGTTACGCTTATTAACCCAATTCCAGGATGTGTTTGCATGGTCTCATGAAGACATGGTGGGTTTGTCCATCGACATTGTCCTTCATCGCCTTCCCATTAAAGAGGGATTTAAGCCACCAAGCAAAAAGCTCAGCGATCAAAACCCGAATGGAGTTTAAAGGTGAAAGAAGAAATTGTGAAACAATTTCAAGCTGGCATCATAATGGTGTCTACATATCCTGAATGGATATCCAACATTGTGCCCGTGCCTAAACCTGGAGGGAAGGTGCGAGTTCATGTGGATTACCGGACTTGAACAAAGCTTGCTTAAAAGATAGCTTTCCGTGCCATTTATCCACATTCTCATCGACAATATCGCGTAATACGACATGTACTCCTTTTGTCGATTGCTTACATGGGTATCATCGATCATGGTTTCACGAGGAAGATCGTGAGAAAACCGCTTTCATCACGCCTTGGGGAAACTTTTTTTATATAGACGGTTGTCATTCGCCTCATCAATGCCCGAGCCACCTATCAACGAAGCTATGATGGCTCTTTTTTCCACGACTTAATGCATAAAGAGATCGAGATCTACGTGGATGACATCATTGTCAAGTCCCTAAGGAGGATGACCATATATGACCATCTCGTAAAGTTGTTCAACAGAGTCATGTAAGTACAACTTGAAGTTGAATCCAACTAAATGCGCCTTTGGTGTTAAATCGTGCAAGTTGCTAGGATTTCTAGTCACAACAAAGGGATTGAGTCGATCCCGCCAAAATCCAAGCCATCACCGAAATGCCCATTCCTCGACATGTAGAAGGAAATACTTGGGGATTTTTGGGAAGAATCAACTTCATTAAGGTGTTTATCTCCCAACTCACAAAGAACCTCGTGAGCCAATCTTCAAGCTATTAAGGAAGAACTCCTCCATGAAATGGAATGATGAGTGTCAAAATGCCTTCCTCACAATCAAGAAAACAAGCTAATCAAAGCTCCCTGCCTTGGTACCACCTGTGGATGATGTTCTCCTGTATTCATGTACCGTCCATAAGTGACAATGCCATGGGTCGATGCGGGACAGTAAAGACGATAGAGGCCAAGAACGAGCTATCTATTACCTCAAAGAAAAGGTTCAAAGAAGAAGGAACACAAGTACACTCGATCGAAAAAGACGGTCAGGTTTTTTAGCATGGGCTTCCATGAGGTTACAACATTACCTCCATGGTCACACAACCCATCTCATATCCCCCGTGGATCCTCTCAAGCACGTGTTCAACAAAACCCATGTTAAATTGTTTACCGTCTCAGATGGCGCTTGATCCTACAACAATTTGACATCGATATGTGACTCAAAAGTCCATCAAAGGTCAAGGAATCATGGATCAATCGCCGCCGCACCTTCGGGGGATTTCAAACCCTTGGAAACATATTTTCGATGAAGGAGTAATGACAAAGGCAAAGAAACACCATCAAGACGATACACGCCAATCACGGAAGATGTATTTTGATGGAGTCGTTAATATGGAAGGTTCTCGAGCCGAGCAGCTTCTAGTATCGCACGGGGAGCAAAGATCCCGCTGTCGCCAAATTATAGTTTGTCAACACCAACAATACTACCGAGTATGAAGGTCGTCTCATGGGGCTAAAACTTGCCCGCTCAACGGGCATCAAAGTGGTTAATCGCCTTTGGAGATCGTGAGTTGGTAATCGATAATCCACCTAATCTATCAAACCAAGGAACTACATTTGCCGCCTTACCATCCAAGAAGTTTTGAAGATGGCTTTGAGTTCAAGAAATCTCCTTTCTACACATTCCTCGTAATAGAATGACTTTATGGACGATTAGCAACTTTGGCCTCCTCGATTCAGATATCGATAAGGAACACTTGCCGAAGGCCACAATTTCCTCGCACAAGGCCCCAAACCTATGGGAATTACGTTGAGAAGTATCGATGAGCTACCTCCCATCCAACATCCTGGTATCAAGATATCAAGGAATATCTACGAGATGGATCTACACCCACCGAGGCGAGCCCGACCGAGAAAAAGGCGGATCCATAGACTTGCTATGAAATTTACCCGAGTGGAGATGCGCCTACAAAAAGAGATGCAGGACTAGGTCTCCTCAGATGTTTAGACAAAGATCAAGCCCAAAGGCTTATGGATGAAATCCATGGTGGAGTCTCAGGGCCCCCACACGAGAGTGGCTCCTCCTTGTCAAAAAAAGTCCTCGTGACGGACATTATTGGCTATCTCTCAAAGTCGATTGCAATGACCACGCCAGAGATGCTATCAATGCAGATTCATGGGAATGCTATACACGCCTCCTCCACGGAACTCCACAATATGAGTTCACCTCGCCCTTCTCAATGTGGGAATGGACGTTATCGGGCCCATCGAGCCTAAAGCCAAGAATGGTCACCGATTTATCTTCACCATGATCGACTACTTCACCAAGTGGGTAGAAGCGCCTCCTCCCTGTGGTTACTAAAGAAGTCATCATTGCTTTCATCGTAAACAATGTCGCTTTGTCGATACGGACAACCAGAGGTGATTGTGGTCGACAATGCCAAGAACCTCAACAACAAAATGATGGAGGAATTATGCAAAGAAATTCCACATCAAACATCTCAACTCATCATCTATCATCCAAAGATGAATGGTGCATGTTGAAGCGGCTAACAAAAACATCAAGAAGATTATGCAAAAGATGTCCGCCAACCACAAAGATTGGGCCCGACCTATTGCCTCGACTCGTTAGCCTACGTAACCTCAATGCGCATTTCCACCGGGCAACCCCCACGCTTTTAACCTATGGGATGGAAGCAAGATTCCCCATAGAAGTTGAAATGGAATCCTCAGAGTGTCGATAGACGCTCACCGGATGAAGACCAATGGGTACAAGACATGTATCACCAATTGTCTCTCTAATAGATTTAAAGGCGTAACCGCGGCTATCTTCCATGGTCAATTATATCAACAAAGGATCGCCAGATCCTACAACAAAAAAAGTCCCTATTATGATAGTTTAAACAACACGACTTGGTTTTGAAGAAGATTCTCGACAACCAAGATCAAAGCTAAAGGAAAATTCGCCCTAACTGGAAGGCCCGCTTATTGTCAAAGAAGTATCGACAGAGGCGCCTCAGATTGCAAGAAATGGATGGACGGCGATGAATTTCCACAACTCATCAACTCCTGACGCCGTGAAACAGTATTATGTCTCAAGTAATCAAGCAAACACCCCGTGTTTAACCATCGATCACCACCATTCCGCTTCTTTAACCCTTTACCACCTACAACTTTTCTACACTTTGCCCCTCGTGGAAACATACATTTCAAGCCAAAGCACTGGCTCTCCTTTCAATGCTCCTACGACTTAGGTCATCCCACCGCTGGATTGAACCTCTCAGACTTGTAGCTTGGCTACCCATACATGGGATCAAAACTTCATACCGCAGCTTTATCCTCAACCTAGATTAAACTTTCCTCCCCCCACACTCGACCGCACACATGGGATTACGCTTTTTTTCTCTCCCCGAGGGGCTTAACCACGCCGACCGATCTCCTCTTCAATAGAGTACGTAGGCAACCATTTCATATGGCCCGGCCGCAATAAAAACAAAAACAACAAAAACATTTCTACCCTTACAAAAACAAAAAACAACAAAAACATTCCTACACCATTTCGCCATATACAACATTGAACCTCTTACACTGTGTTCGAACTACGCAGACCGATCTCCTCTTCAATAGAGTACGTAGTACCATTTCATGGGTGGTCTCACCCCTACCAAAAACACAAACCTTGTCAACTGGTACTGGATCATCCTTCAATCCACTACATTTCATTCGCTTCGCATCAAAGGGATGGAATTACCCTAACTCCTCCCAAATAGAGATTCTACGACCATCTAAGTCATGGGTCATACCTTCAAGAGCAACACCAATCCATAAGAGATGGAATTAACTAGCTTCTCCTAAATAGAAGTATCAAGCACCATCTGTGGAAAGCGGTCAATCTCAGAGAGGAAAGCCACACTCCTCTCCACATTTCCATCCGTAAACCAAACCCCAAGACACCAAAGATGGTAGGATATATATAGATCGATGATCCATTTCGAACTATCCAGAGACAACTCAATGTCCATCCACCCAGAGGAATTCGTAATACATCAAGATCACAAGCCCTCAAGCAAAAAAAGTAAAAAAATATCAAGCAAGTAAAGAAAGCATATTTAAAAGGGAAGTGATCCAAAATATATTTTCCAATCATATATATAATGTTGTTTGATATATATACAATGTAAATCGTATATGACAAAATGGCTAAGTTTAGTCTGCAGGTGTAAATACAAGCTCATCTACAAGTCGTGGTATATGCGAGCTAACAAGCCCAACATGGCGCCCCTCTCTAAGAAGAAGGAGGCGAAGTCGTGGTCTCCTCAGACGAGAATATCCACACGACCCAACAGATCCGGCAGCCATCCGCATGGTGACTATATGATCATCAATATACGCGCCATCTCTCGCAATCATGCCAAGTGGTAAGGGATCTCATCACAAGAAGATTATCTCGTGATGGCTACATCCCCGCAGATATGGCACTATCCCGCTCAACTATCATCGCTCATCTCGGGCCGATCTCGGCCTCATCCCGCCAACAACAACAAATGACATCTCTCGCGATCTAATGCCTCGCTCTCTCTCTAAGAGAGTCGCTCTCTCCCATCAAGGGCGTCAACATCATAGATCGAGCCCGATCTCTCTCAAAGGTCATCGATGAAGACTCGCCTAAGCATCGTGGCCGAGTGTCAATCACAACAAGATCGGTACTAGGAGAATCCGAAGAAATGTCGGCAACCCAAAGAAATGGGCTCCTCCTCGATGTAGGTATCGATGTCCTCCATGGGCTCTACATCATCTCGACTCGCTATCCCAGATCGCAGACATCGCCGCGCACCGATAAAAATCTCGCTCCATCCATGCGAATACTCGCAGTAACAACCGACGATCGATGTAAAAAGAAGCTATCTCACGTTGATCCCAACAAGCATACACACACGGATCGGCCCTTCCTCGAGAGATATCGAGAAGTCGAACGTCGACCTATCGCCCTCAAAAGGATGAAAATCTCGAATCGGGTCGAATCGCGACATCACACGCCAATGGGTGATAAGTAGTCACGCCTCAAGCCAACCAGAGGGAGGAAGTCCATGCCCGAGCGTGAGTAATGAAGTCAGATGGTGAGCAAAGCCCCGAGCACATAATATGCTAAATGGATCTTCGATATCCGCCAAAAAAATGCGGACCAAGACAGAGCATCTATACACTCGATGGCCGAAAAGGAGTACGACATGGCTACATCATGGGTGAACCAATACCCATGCCGCCTAAGGGTACCAACCGGCCTCAAGTGTGACATAAAACACACATACAAAAGATGACCGAACTCCCAAGTGAACACCCCGTAGGATAAGTGCAACAATAGGATGTCAATCGCAGGTCTCTCGCTACAATCATAGTACAATGGTACTACCTCTCTCTAAGAGCTCTCACAACCATGATGACACCAATGTCTATCTCATCCATATATCGTGGCATATGATATACGACAAAGACGCACAACAACAAGACATCAACTCGCCAAACGCCAATGGTCCTCCGGCGTGAAATCCCTAATGTCGTGAATAGCTATCCTCCGAGCCAAATCTTGTCATACAAAAAAATGCCGATATCACGTGGCTAGATGTCACTCGTCCTCGCACTACTCGCGCCGCAATCTCGTGAGAGTCAGAATCATCTACTCATGTCTCCCAAAGCCGATGCACGCAAGGTCCGCTCTAAAGGCAAGATCGTCAAACGCATATACCTCCAAAGTAGAGTCAACTCATGGGTACCAAATCGAATACCGCTTATCCGATAGCCAATGCTCTAAAGATCCCATCTACAAACCTCGCGGAACTCAAACATCAATAAAGTCATGGTATGTCGCAAAGAATCGATCTACAAATACCCCGTCTGGTGGTGACATGCTATCATACCACGATCAGATACCCAATACCACCACCAATCGACGGTGGGTATGATCTATATGGCTTAATCGTCAAGAAGACATCAGACGGGCCGGTCATAAGACCATCCAGGGTCAATGCTCAAATATCTCCGACATACATACATATGCATAATATGATACATGCATAATAGATAATGGATGGCAATATGATATAGGAATGGAAAAAATGGTGCATACATTCCTAAGTATATCATCATCTAATACATCACCAGACACACCTACAAATATAGGAAATGGGGCACAACCACCCTACTACTAATAGAGGCCTATCAAAAGATATAGCGAGAATGGGGAACAGCCACCCAATATCTAACAGAGGCCTATCAAAAGATATAACGAGAATACACATCAGAAGAAGACCATGGTGTCGATGTCCACATCATCAATCCTGTCCACCTGATGTAACTCCTCCTGAGTCACTGGATCTCTATCAACAGGATGTCAGCCTATAAAGAGGAGGATCTCGCACCGCAAAACCGAATGGGTCGTCTCGGGGCCAAAGACCGAAATGGAAGGAACAAATGACTCCGCCTCGCCGGATCTCTCGCCCAAATGCCGATAAATATATGTGCTCGTCCAACCGCCCGTCAAACTATCAACTGGGTCATATGAGTTGAGCTCGACACAAGCTACCCAATCGTCATCATCAAGGATCCTCGAACCATATCCCCATAAATCGGTGGCGCGGATCGGGCCCCAATAGTGCGAGGGGACCACCACCGCTCGAACATCTCCTGAGTACATGGACCCTCTGATAATGCAAAACCATCAACCCCCAACAATGGGATATCAGTGACGGGTGATCGTGGATACGGGCCAACGACGCCTAACAGAGGCAAGATCGCAGATACTGATCTCCCCTGTGGTGCTCCTAATAGCACGCTTTCCTAAATAGAGCTCCCACCTCCATCCGGTGAAGAGAGGAACTCTCCGGTGGAAATCAAATACTCGACTCAGCCGGTGTCCATCCTCAAAGCCGATGGTCAAATGTTCCCCGAATATGGAATCCATGTGATGGTATCACCGTCAAGAACTCCAACCAGATGACACAAAGTGAGTGAATCCTCACCATGTGGGACCTCTAGCAAAATAGAATGGTGTTATCGTCGCCCTCGTGGATAGGTATCTAAACCTAACACACTCACAGACGCAAACACGGGAGCCTCTCATAGCCCAAAACCGCCAACACAATGGCAAAACATCCGCTATCAAGAAACACTCTTAACCTATGAATGGGAAAAGACAAGAGAAATACTCACCAACAAAAATGGGTAAAACCCAGCCAAGCCTCATTAAAACCCCCTGAGAGCACACGCATGCCCCTGAGGAAATAGCAAAGGTATAGAGCCCCAATCATACTCTCCAATACGGTCCACATCACGTGTGGCGCCGATCAAAGAAAAGGATACCGTAGAAGAGTTATCTCGCTATGAAGCGCCTCGAATGATCATCAGAACAATCACCGCAGAACGCGATCCCCGATTCTCGACATCATCGCATGGGCTCACCAAAAGCCCACTCATAGCATCTACGCCAAAGGACCCGAATGGACAGCCCCGCTTTGAGCGCCCGCCGAACTCCTAATAAGGATCCGACGGGCAGTAGGGGTAATATTCGCCATGCAAAGCATCGCCCTCCAAACTCCATACCGTGATAAATCGCTAATCCATAGGCGCCATCATCACCTCGCAATCCAAGCAGATGGAGGATCGAGTCCGATGAAACCATCGCCAGATAATGCCCCGAGGTAACCCCTGTGGACAACGACGGGAAGGATGGAGAAGAATGCCCCAATCCCCACTCATGCACTACCGCCTATAGTCGGGATGAAGCGCCCGTACATGGAGTGAATGTCAAACCATTCCCTCGAGGTCGTAGTAAAACCAGAACCCGCATGAAATGCAGATCAACATCAAAACCCTTTAATCCTCATCAATAGGAAAGAAGGAAGATCAAAGTCTAACGCCATACCTCGTTAAGATGCAAATACATCGATGGATGTCTCACTCAAATCACCCAAAGAACTCCGGGTTTGCCACCGAATACTTGGGAGCTCCCTCACGAGGGACATGTGCAAGCAGAGCGGATCCTCAATCGGAATATCCGCCTCCTCATCCTCAACGTCTCCCGCACATCTACCCCGACAGATTAATCACACCTCCACCAACCGACGAGGTCGTTCGATGTAATCTGGGGACGAGGCACTTTAAGCCCTCCGCCAGACGCCGTAAGTGGTCCTATGAGAACCGCTTCTACCGATCCGGATCCATCAATATCCGGACAACAAGTCTCCAAATCACCTCGTAAAGGGTGTGGTATTTCCTTACCGAGCTTTCTAAAAATGCATTTATGACTATATGCATGCATGCATTTATTTTTTTAATATATAATAGAGTTAAAATGCATGACTACCCAATGCCTACATTTGGAAAAATTTTGCCATAGTCCCCTTTGAAAATAGGACTATCCACATGCACATAGCATGTCTAGGTGGCCATTCAAGAGTAAGACACCGCCCAAAGTCATATACATAATATATGCATTAAAAATCAAAATCATCATGCATAAGGTCAACCTCAATACTAGAGTACTTTGCCTTTTCTACCTTTTGCTCATTGGACCTCAAATAGACAAAAATAGCAGTAAAAAGGTGCCAATTTGACTGTCTCAAAAGTTAAATTTTTTCACATCATTATGTTCAGCATGGTTTAATACTAACATTTACTATGTTGAATATTTTTTATCAAGTCATTTGTGCATACATAATCACTACTATGTGTTTAGATGCATTTTATGCGATAACTCACAATCCAACGGATAAAAACTGGAAAAAATACATGCATACGTTACCAGGATAGTGTAGAACACTTGTACGATGATAGAATTTGCAGAAAATAGCCCGAACTCAGCAGATCTGAAAGAGGCTCACGGATTTTCCTTCGCGCGACAAGTTGAAAGTGACTTGTGAGACCAACCTGCTGGAATTTATCATCCGCGATTGGTCGCAGGCTCACCTGCAACTGCAGCAGGTGCACCTGCGGCACCCTTATGTGGGTCCCACCCCTCCGACTTTGTCCAGTTCGAGTTGCAAAGGAGTTCTTGCGGACTAGAAAGGTCAAATCAGGAATAAAAATGCCACGCGATTGAGCAAAACAGCATACAATCCTGGTCTTCTCAGATGAGACTTTGAATCTATACATCACTCATTGGTAGTCACCTGAACACAAGGTATACCATGCCGATGATCTCAATTGTCACAAATCACATACGGCGATACCTTATACAGGTCCGATGCCGCTAACCTGTCGTCGTACTCTACGTGAATCTCCCGACGGGTTATAACGTGAGTCTCGACGGGGTTACAACGTATGTCCCCAGCAGGATTACAATGTACATTCAAGTCGTTGACACACATATCAAATGAAGGTCAAGCAGCCTTGACGTTATCTCAGCCGATAGCGATTAAACCTATCAGAGTTATAGAGCTATTCGAGGATTCATACTCGATTGCTCATATTTCCCCAGCGGTACCCCGGCGGGGGTCACAACGCAATGCTCTGTTGATCTACACGACAGCGGAGGTCAAGCAACCTTGACAATCTACCCATAGAATTTCAGCCGTTGATTCACACGTCAGCGAAGGTCAAGCAGCCTTGTGATAAGTAGGATTTTTACCTACTTATGGAGTACCAATTCATGCGAACTATGCCCATCTCAAGTACATTTTGTGCATTTTAGTTGCATTTTATGTTAAATTGCATTTCGCGATACTTAAAACTCCTTTTGGTGAATAAGTGCAGGAATTAGCTTAATTTGGTGGTGATATCGGGCACAAGGCTAACGAAAGCGTAAGGCGAAGCAAAAGATAGGATGTGCATAAGAGTGAGTGAAGCATGGATGGACAAACATGGATAAACATAGGACATGTCAGTAGCAGCAGCAACATTGCAGAACCAAGCTAAGCAGCTGAATCAGAAGACAGCAATTACAAGCCGCACGACAAAGATATCTTGAAGTCAGCGCTGCATGCGAGGTCCCAACAAAACCCAGACAACCATCGCAAGTTGTGCGGTAGCGAGAAGGACAAGTTTAGAAGAGCCTTGGCATGTGAGACCAAACAAACATACAAACCTACTACAAGTCTCTCTGGTAGGAAGAGTATTGAAAGTTGAAAGAAATGTGGCCTTATGAAGCCCTAAGTCATTGATTTGTTTTATTTTATTTCCAAATTTTAAAGGTTGTATTTGATTTAAAATGATTCCTGACTGGTGTCAGGGGTATCACTTGACATATTATTAGTTTTTTACGTATCTTTACTTGGTAATTAGGATTTTACTCTCTGGAGAGGATTCCAACGTAGAAGGAGACCATAACTCTACTTTTCTACTCCTTCTTGGGATTTCTCTACGAGAGCGGATTATTAATATTATTTTTTACTGGAATCTAATGAGGATTGAATATTGATGCGTATTCAGCAATTGGGTTTGATAGTTTCATCTTTCATCTTTCAATTGTCGTTTATTGATCATGTTTAGATTTGATCCCATAATGGCTTTTGGTTCAATCACGAACTAAACTCCATTATGGGATTCTAACGAATTATATTATGTAGTTTGATTGCACACTTAAATGCTAGGTTGTTTTGCATATCATATGGGATGTCTGTTATGATTGTTTTGCATACATGAATGCTTGATCACCATTCGTTTCAGTATTTGTATGGAATTGACAATGAACATGCAAATATGGACTGTAATCATGATATTATACGTATATAGGGTTGTGTTACATGGCTTATGTATTTCTTGAACCAGATAGACATATATTGTTTCACCGTATAAGTTAGAATAAGAGCTTGAACTTAAAATCAATATAGTTGCAATTTCACATAGACATATAGTGATGTTAGTTATATTGATGATTACATAGAGTCTATCATCTGTGGATGCTGTGTAAGTAGGTCTTAGTACATTAAAAAATGGCTAATACTCTTTTAGTGCTCTTGGCTACTTTCCTGTGATATGTGAATAAGTCATGCATGATAGTGGCGATTGAATGAAATATGAAATGAAGTTAGAATCCCATTAGCTCCAATATCATTTATTATATCGTTTTTATTGTTTTAGTTGTTATTTGTAGTTAAAGAACAAACCAAGTTTAATCCATAGTGTGAGCATATAAATATAGTGATTTAATTAATGAATAGTAATTTAAGTTAAATAACTTTCTCTATGGGATCGATACTTTACTTGCTCTGTATTACTTGTTGACGCATGTATGCTTGAATGAGTTAGAGCTCTTTTGTTAGTCGTAAAAAAGAGGCAACAAGTTTTTGGCGCCGCTGCCGGGGAGAGGCGTTTAATTTAGTATTATTATCATTAGTTTTAATCTATATTGTATGACTTAGACAATTCTAGTCTTATCTCATTTCAGTTTTTGTTTTTATTTCAGGAATTTGGATAAATTTTTTATACTTTACTACCAACCAACCCGAAAGTTAACACCTTTTCAGGATAATATAAACGGTAGAGGTTGGAAAGCGGGTGTTCATAGAAATTTACAAGAGCAGTTAGAAAACACAACAGCTAACATGGCAGCCGAGGCACAATAAGAAGATCAAAGAGAGGAGCATAGGGCTCTGAAGGAGTATTCCATGCCCAATATTAACGGACTTCAGTCTAGCATAGTCGGATCAAATGATAGCAAAGAAAAACACATTCGAGATAAAAATTGGCACTATTCAAATGGTGCAGAACACAGTTCAGTTTGGGGGTGCTGCTACAGATGATCCGAATGAACATCTATTGAGTTTCATTGAAATTTGTGATACATTCAGATACAACGGTGTGACGGAGGATGCTATTAGACTAAGGTTGTTCCCATTTTCATTGAGGGATAAAGAGAAAAGTTGGCTTCATTCTCTGCCAGCAGGATCTATAACTACATGGGAGGATTTAGCACAAAAATTCTTAGCTAAGTTTTTCCCAATGGCGAAAACTGCCAAGATGAGGACAGCTATCTCTCAGTTTGAGCAACAAAAGGGCGAGTCGTTATATAAAGCATGGGAGAGATACAAAGAAATGTTGAGAAAGTGCCCACATCACGGTATGCCAGATTGGATGGTAATCAACACATTTTATAATGGATTGGGATGGCAGTCGAGACCGATTGTAGATGCAGCTGCAGGAGGGGCATTATGGGCAAAGAACTATGAGGAAGTCTATGATCTTATCGAGACAATGGTATCGAATGATTTTCAAAATCCTACATCCCGAATGCCACAAACCAAAGTTGCATGTGTATTAGAGGTTGATGCTATTACTCAGATGTCAGCACAGATGGCAGCCATGGCAAAGAAGATAGATACTTTGGCTGAAGGAAAGGTAAAGACGGTTGCCTACGTATGTGAGATTTGTGCGGGGTCACACTCGATGGATCAATGTGCTATCAGCTCAAAATCAGTGTAGTATGTGAGCAACTACAGAAAAGACCAAGGCCAATTTCAGAACACATACCACCCCAACAACAGAAATCATCAAAATTTTAGTTGGTCAAATAATCAAGGGAATCAGCAGACTCAGTTTCAACAAAACAATCAATTTCAGGCGCAGCCAGCGCAGCCACAGTTTAATCCTAGACCACCCTTTCCGCCAAGATTTTCTCAACAACAACAGCAACATCACACTCCAGCTGCACCTTAGCAAGAAAAGAAATCAGAAGTGGAGGAGATAATGATGAAATACATGGCAAACACAGAAGTTATGATCAAGAGCCAAGCAGTGGCTATAAAGAATCTGGAAACTCAAATGGGGCAGATGGCTAACATGCTTACTAACAGGCCCCAAGGTTCATTGCCAAATAATACGGAGACAAATCCAAGAAGAGAAGGGAAGGAACAGTGTCAAGCAATCACATTGAGATCTGGGAAAGATTTGTCAGTTACTACAAGTCGCGCGCCCAAGCGGGAATACACTGAGGAAGGCGTGCTGCCGTGCGAGGCAGAGGAACCAGACAATGAGTAGGAAAATTTGGAGAAATCTGAGGATCGACAGGAAGAGAAAGATAAAGCAGGCTCAAAGGAGACGTTCAAGAGTCCAGTACCACCGATTCACATTCAAGTTCCGTATTCGCAGAGATTAATTAAGAAAAAGGAAGATACACAGTTCAGCAAATTCTTGGAGGTGTTCAAAAAGCTGCAGATCAACATACCATTCGCCGAGGCATTGGAACAAATGCCCAGCTACGCCAAGTTTATGAAGGGTATATTATCAAGGAAGAGGAGATTAGATGAGTTTGAAACAGTAGCCTTGATAGAGGAATGAAGTGCAATGCTTCAACAGAAATTACCTCCAAAGCTGAAGAATCTAGGAAGTTTCACAATTCCATGTACCATAGGAAAGTTGAACTTCAGTAAGTGTTTATGTGATCTTGGGCCAAGCATAATTTTGATGCCCTTGTCAGTGTTTAATCAGTTGGGATTAACGGATCCAAAGCCGACAAACATTGCATTGCAGTTAGCGGACAGATCCATCACATATGTATGGGGACTTGTTGAAGATGTGTTGGTTAAGGTAGACAAGTTTATTTTTCCAGCTGACTTCATCATTCTAGACTACGAGGAGGACAAAAGCATACCAATAATACTGGGGAGACCATTCTTAGCCACAGGCAGAACGTCAATAGATGTGCAGAAAGGTGAACTCACTATGCGTGTCCAGGATCAAGAGATCACTTTTAACGTCTTTAAAGCAATCAGTCTACCAACGGATGAAGAAGAGTGCTTCCTAGTTGACGTGGTGGATTGGTGCCTACAGGATGAAGTACAGAAGAGGGATTATGGACCATTGATATCTGCAACGGGTGAAAATTCAGATTTGAAGGAAGAGCCATTGACGAAAGATGAGGTCATGAAATTTCAGGGTGCAGAGGACACGAAGGAAAGCACCACAATTCCATCAGTAACATGAATCTCAGAGACAGTCAAGCTAATTGACTATAACTTAGCGCTGGATGGGAGGCAACCCATTATTATTATTCTCTCCATTAATTTGTTTTTAGTATTTCATTTTGAGTTATTTAAGTAGTTATATCGAACTCCTTTTTAATTGGATACTTGATGTTCATGCTTAAGAATGTAACAAGAATTGCTGTGCGAATCATTGCAAAATGTTAGTGTTATGAGACCACTACGTCATGCCTTAACACGATACATTAATATCTATGCAGGAACCATCATTGGACGGCACCTTTGTTGTGTGAGGCGAAGTTTAGCATTGAGAGATATCAAGCATCAGCTGATCATGCAACATAGTCAAGACAAAATCGCGTGCCGCAAGCGCTGCGCCAAGCCAAAGTAGACAACAAATCATTTCAGAACTTTCATACCTTGGCCGACTCCATGCAAAGAATAAACTTCTCGCGGCCACAGGCCAAGAAAAGAAAACTACCAAACATTCTGCAAGTCTCGCATCCACGCGCCCAGCTTAGTAAAAATGCGCACGACCGCGCGCGACACCGGGTTAAGACAGTGCTAATAGTTTAAAAACAGAGTTGTGGACCATTTGGACTCTTATTTGGGATATCAACAGAAGCAAAATTCTCTCACTCTCCATAACTCACGTTGCTATCTCTTCATCAGTTATAATTTGTGCCATGCATCTTTCAATCAATTAGCCACGATTCTCTCCTCATTCAAAGTCCATATCTCCTCAACTTCTCCAAGAGTGCTATAAAGCTAGGGTTCCTATGTGGGAGTGCAGAAACAAGTGTGAGAGCTATCAATTCTTCAAGCTTTTCTTCTTTCCCCCGTCATAAAATCTGTGCAAGTACTAGCAAATACAAATGGGGCCTAAGCGAGCAAGATCTATTACTTCATCTTCTTCTTCCTCTTCGGGCAGTCAAGAGGCTGACATTGTGGATCACACCAAATTCCTCAATTTGGAAGCTCAACAAGAATACTACCGCATTGTGGCAAAGACATTCATCAAAGAGCGAGGATTCAAGCCGGACGGGCAGGATGGCCAGTTGTGCGCCATGATTCGAGAAAGAGACTGGGGTGGGCTGACGGCTACTCCAATACCCGTTCCTATAAGCGTAGTCCGTGAATTCTTTGCTAATGCCAAGGTCACTATGAGCGGGATATCTCTGGTTCGTGGTATCGAGGTCGATTACAAATCCCGTGCCATCCGACTAATTTTCAAAATTACTGATGCACCGCCAGTGGGGGCTGCTAATTAGATAATCGGCCCTCATTTGAAGACCGACATGGAGCTGATCATTGCAGAGTTATGTGTACCGGGTACAAAATGGACGTATAAAGTTGGCACAACACAACCACAGTTATTCCCAGCGGCAACCCTAAATTGCTATGCAAAAGCGTGGAATTTGTTCATATGTGCCAAGCTCATGCCTTCCACCCACTAGCACGAAATATCAGCGGAGAGGGCACGTCTTCTGTGGGGCATAATCACCGAAAAGTACATCGACATTGGTCATCTCATTCACGAGAATATGTTGCGATATTTACGGGGAGTAACGATTGGGAGCATTCCACACGCATCCGTGGTAGCCATGCTTTGTGCTAATCAGGGATGCAACTGGGGCAATGAGCAGATGCAATACCCAAGCCAGGACATTACTCATGCCACGATAGAAAAGCTCGAAGACTGGGCAGGTGGTGCACCGCATCCACGCAGACTAGGATTCATCCTTCATCAAACGAAGGTCAAGCAACCTTGACGTTATCTCAGCCGATAGCGATTAAACCTATCAGAGCTCTAGAGCTATTCGAGGATTTCATACTCGATTGCTCATATTTCCCCAGTAGTACCCCGGCGGGGGTCACAACGCAATGCTCCGTTGATCTACACGACAGCGGAGGTCAAGCAACCTTGACAATCTACCCATAGAGTTTTAGCCGTTGATTCACACGTCAACGAAGGTCAAGCAGCCTTGTGATAAGTAGGATTTTTACCTACTTATGGAGTACCAATTCATGCGAACTATGCCCATCTCAAGTACATTTTAGTCTATTTTAGCTGCATTTTATGTTAAATTGCATTTTGCATACTTAAAACTCCTTTTGGTGAATAAGTTCAGGAATTAGCTTAATTTGGTGGTGATATCGGGCACGAGGCTAATGAAAGCGTAAGGCTAAGAAAAAGATAGGATGTGCATAGGAGTGAGTGGAGCATGGATGGAAAAGCATGGATAAACATAGGACATTTTAGTAGCAACAGCAACATTGCAGAACCAAGCTAAGGAGAGTGAATCGAGAAGACAACACAATTGCAAGTTGCATACATGCGTCAAAGATAACAGGAAGGCATACCGCCATGAGGTCCCAACAAAACCAGGACAACCTATCGCAAGTTCTTGCTGCCGCGAGAAGGACAAGTTTAGGGAGGAAGGCGCGCCACGCCATGAGACCATCCAAACATACAAACTCATTGTAAGTCTCGCTACCATGAGAGTATCAAGCTGAAAGAACAGCGTACACAAGAAAGCCCTAAGTCGCTAATTTGTTTTATTTTATTTCCAAATTTTAAAGGTTGTATTTGATTTAAAATGATTCCTGACTGGTGTCAGGGGTATCACTTGACATATTATTAGGTTTTTACGTATCTTTACTTGGTAATTAGGGTTTTACTCTCTGGAGAGGATTCCAACGTAGAAGGAGGCCATAACTCTACTTTTCTACTCCTTCTTGGGATTTCTCTACGAGAGCGGGTTATTAATATTAGTTTTTGTTGGAATCTTATAAGGATTGAATATTGATGCGTATTCAGCAATTGGGTTTGATAGTTTCATCTTTCATCTTTCAATTGTCGTTTATTGATCATGTTTAGATTTGATCCCATAATGGCTTTTGGTTCAGTCATGAACTAAACTCCATTATGGGATTCTAACGGATTATATTATGTAGTTTGATTGCACACTTAAATACTGGGTTGTTTTGCATATCATATGGGATGTATGTCATGATTGTTTTGCATACATGAATGCTTGATCACCATTCATTTCAGTATTTGTATGGAATTGACAATGAACATGCAAATATGGACTGTAATCATGATAGTATACGTATATAGGGCCGTGTTATATGGCTTATGTATTTCGTGAACCGGATAGACATATCTTTGTTTCACCGTATAAGTTAGAATAAGAGCTTGAACTTAAAATCAATATAGTTGCAATTTCACATAGACATATAGTGATGTTGGTTATATTGATGATTACATAGAGTCTATCATCTGTGGATGCTGTGTAAGTAGGTCTTAGTGCATTGAAAAATGGCTAATACTCTTTTAGTGCTCTTAGCTACTTTCCTGTGATATGTGAACAAGTCATGCATGATAGTGGCGATTTAATGAAATATTAAATGAAGTTAGAATCCCATTAGCTCCAATATCATTTATTATATCGTTTTTATTATTTTAGTTGTTATTTGTAGTTAAAGAACAAACCAAGTTTAATCCATAGTGTGAGCATATAAATATAGTGATTTAATTAATGAATAGTAGTTTAAGTTAAATAACTTTCTCTGTGGGATCGATACTTTACTTGCTCTGTATTACTTGTTGACGCATGTATGCTTGCATGAGTTAGAGCTCTTTTGTTAGTCGTAAAAAAGAGGCAACACCTTGACAGTATATCCCATAGGATTTTTCAACCGTTGATTCACATGTCGGTGAAGTACACATCAACGAAGATCAGGCACCCCTGACAACATTTGCTGTTGGCAGTAAATCCAACAGGATCTTGACATATTTTGGCGATACCAACCAAGAAAGGTCAATGTTATCAAAGAGGATAGATGATGGAATATGTTATACACATCCTCAAACAGATCAAGCTTTATCCCCACAGATCTCTTACACATAAGAGGTACATCTTTAGGATCAAGTCATAATCCAAGACACAGGAATTTGGTGACAACTTCAACATGAACATCCTAATAGATTCAGATAACACATCAAATCTGGTCATCATTGCCAATCCCCAATTGAAGCAACAGGGAGCCAGCAATCATCCCTAGCGTATTGGGCTACAACCCCGTACACACGCATCATACATTTGCATCATGTTGCTATCCATAGTACCATGTTCGTCTTGTTGCATTTTAAGTGTCTAGGATTCTTTACCCTACCCATGCATCGCCATGCATGAGTATGATAAAGAGGGGCATCTGTAGACACTCAAAATTTTCTCAGATTCATCATCTACTAACATTCATAGGAGGATGATTCGTCTTTTAAGAGAGAACCCTGAAAGACAATCCAAATCCATACCGGATACTACTGGAAGTTCAACATCAACCCTAGATCACATTCTGGGAGTAACAATTCCGACCTCGGATGTAACCCCGAGGAATGCAGATCCAATACCGAAACTCACACCAGAGAAGACCGATTAATCTCAGAGATAACCCCGAGGTATTCAGTCTCAGTCCCAACCTTGGGAATAGCCACCAACCTTAGTGATAACCCCAAGGAATGCAGTTTCGGCGATAACCCTGAAAATGCTTGTTTAAAATGTGACTAGCTTCAATCTCGGCGCTCACAACGAGATGCACTGTACCAACACGGCAATAACATCGGGAAGACAGGCACACCTCAAAGGTGACAATGAGGACCTTCAATAATTGCAGCAGCCCAATCTTAGCGAAGTCTGAGCAACGTCTGCTTTATCAGCCCAATCCTGCGATAACACCGGTGAGGGGCAACATCGTCATCTTGTCAACACGATGCCACGTCACGTCGTCTTAACATCTCTACGCAACAATGTCCCACAAGACTAACCAATTCCGAGTGACTATTGTGCGGGGTAACGGATGAAAGTTGAAGCTTAAAGATCGGAGGGCATCGTCCCATCTTCAATGACTTCGTACAAACTCTAATCCCATGCCATCATACAACTCACGACAACGGCGGTCCGAAATAGGTCATGTATACCTCAAACAGATGCCTGGATTATATTTCTGAAAGTTTGAGTGGACATTACAGTGCTTGAGTGCACGTACTTCGAGACGACCCGACCTGAAAAACTCGGGCCCACCTGGGTTGCCTCTGTTACACTTGCAGCTCAGCGGCAGGTACACCTGCGATTAAATTGCCTATAAATAGAGGGCTTGGGCTGCCCATTTTGCAAGAGAAAAAGGCGAGGAAGCCCTGCCTAATTTGCTCTGCACTCACCCCATGCAGTGTACTTTCCCTTTAAACACACTGTGAGCTCATATATAGCCCTTTCAGTATCTACAAAAGTCGGTGTTTACCCACTCTAAAGATATAGAAGTCTTCTTTGGCGGTCGGTGTAAGCCTTCTCACACACTTTAGAGTCTTTCTCTTCATCTCTGCACACACCCTTCTACACGTTGAGAGTCATGTTGCTTGCTTTTTATGGGACTTATTCAAAGTGGTTTCATTTTAGTCTATATATATATAGTATATATATATATATATATATATATATATATATATATATATATATATTGACTAACATTATCGAAGTTATGCCTCTATTGAGCCTAGACTTTGGCCCCGAGTGTTTATTTGCTTTAATATATATATATATATATATATATATATATATATATATACATATATATATTTAGCGTGTGTCGAACTTTGTTCAATGAGCTCAGATTTGATGCAGAGCGTTTACTCGCTTTTTGTGTGTGTATATATATATATATATATATATGAACTGTGGTGGGACTACATTCGATGAGCACGGATTTTACATCCATATGCGTTTACTCGCTTTTTATATATATATATATATATATATATATATATATATATATATATATATATATGAAATGTGTTCGAGACTGCATTCGATGAGCCTCGATTTTAAATCCTATATGCGTTTACTCGCTTTTGTATATATGTATATATTTATATATATGAACTGTTGTCGAACTCATTCGATGAGCTCGGATTTTACATCCGTGCGTTTATTTGCTTTTTATATATATATATATATATATATATTCATCTCACTGAGTTTCCTTCGTGCGATTGATCGCTTTTATAGCTTTATTTACATTTTGTCCGCCTGAGTTCCCTTCGTGGCGGTTGAATCGTATTCTGACTTTATTTACGTTTTGTCACTTTGGAGTTTCCTCCATGGCGGTTGATAGCTTTTTAATGACTTTATTTACATTTTCTCGATCCCCATGGAGGTGCTTCGTGGTTGGTGATCATGTCGTATATATATATATATATATATATATATATATTTCTGACTTTTTTATATATATACCGCTACTACTTTCATATAAATTGCAAGATTTCGCGGCACCTAGGAATCATGTGATCACAGATTCATCCCATTGAATCTAGATTCGGTTCCCGTGATGGACATTTTCAGCTGTAAGCAGCTTGTAAATTATTCTGCGGTGTCTGAATTTCCTCAGATGGTTTCCATACCCACGAGGAAGTCGGCATTATTTTGTATATTATTTTCATACGGATGACTCGCATCTGTCAAATAAAATCAATCAAGCCGAGCACTTAATAAAATGGGAGTGTAAAAGGTCTCAATTACTATTGAGCATCAGGGTTTGAAAAACCTTTTTTATAAAACATCATTGCTATATCTTGCTAAAAACTGAATTTTTACATAAATTCAAACCCTGTGTATATAGGTGCGAACAAGGCCTACCACTACTTCCAAATAACAGCACATTGACCCACACACACACACACATTCAGATAATAGTTTCTTGAAAAGAGGCGGTCACCGTGCTAACACGGATGTCGGGGGGTGCCTAACACCTTCCCTCCGCATAACCAAGTCCCCGAACCCTAATGAATCTCGGTTTCACCGACTCATTTAGCAGTGTCACATCACTGGGTCAATGTGCAAACCTTTTCTCGGTTGTGTTGGTACAACCATTTAAAAAACTAACTGGCGACTCTTAACAGTCCATCGTCGACATTATATATGTCGAACCTTTTTCAGTTGTTTTTTCAAACAAATCTCACCTAAAATGAGAACACCAAAGAACAAGTAACGGAAAGGAACATCTAAAAATCCTGACGTCGACAACTTGGTCTTGAAGAAAATTCTTGACAACCAAGATAAATCCAAAGGAAAATTCGCCCCAAACTGGGAAGCTCTGTTTGTTGTCAAGGAGGTATTGATAGGAGGAGCTCTCAGATTATAGGAAATGGATGGCGATGAATTTCCACAACTCATCAACTCGGACACCGTGAAACAATAATATGTCTAAAGTTACTAGCAAACTAGCATCCTGGGTTTGGATCACCAGATCCCCAGTTAATTCAGGTTTTCTAAACCTTTCTCACTACATATAACCTTTCTTCACATCTGTTTGCCCCATCAAGGACAAACACACCTTCCAACCAGTAGCCTGGTTTCTGATCACCAGATCCTTCACCCAATGCAGGTTTTCAAAACTTTCCACCCCTTCAGTTTATCCCACCAGGGATAAAACTTTTCACGCTTTTAGTTTGTCCTGTATATGGGATCAAACTTTTCATCTGCAGTCTGTCCTATACATGGTGCGAACTACACAGACCTGATCTCCCCAATACACGGGAGTACGTAGGCAGCCATCTTTATGGTCTGGTCTCACCACAAAAAAAAAACAAAAACAAACACATTTCTACGCCCACTTTACCACATACAACTTTGAACCTTTACACCAGGTTCAAACTACGCAGACCTGATCTCCTCATCAATGGGAGTACGTAGGCAGCCATTCATGGTTCGGTCTCAATCCCTACCAAAACATAAAAACTTGTCAATGGTACTGGAATCATCCTTCAATCCACCACACTTCATTGGCTTCAGACCAAAGGGATGGAACTACCTGGTCTCCCTACATAAATGGGAGAATCAGCGACCATCTAAGCTGCAGTTGATTCCTCAAAGAGAAACACCAATCCATAAGAGATGGAATTACCTTGGCTCCTCAATACAAAGGAGTACCGGCGACCATCTGTGGTGCGGTCAACCTCAGAGAGAAAAGACACACTCCTCTCCATACACCAGTCCCAAGACACCAAAGATGGTAGGGAATACACACAGATCAATAATCCATTCTAAAAGATCCTGAGACATCTCAATGTCCATCCATCAAGGAGGAGTTCAGAATACATCAAGATCACAAGCCCTGGATTAACAGGCAAATATCAAGTAAATAACAGGGCATAACTAAAAGGGAAGTGAATCAAAATATATTTCCCTGCCATATATAATACCGTTTGATATATACAATATGTACTGTACATGACAAAAATGGCTAAGCTAGTCTGTGCAGAAAAATACAAGCCCATCTACAAGTCAGTGTATATGTGGGCTATCAAGTCCAACATGGCATCCCTCTCAGAAGAAGGAGGTAACGCTGTAAGCTCCAGCCCAAGGGTATCTACACGAGCCAATAGATCCACAGCTAATTGTATGGTGACACTATGCTCATCAATATATGTGCTCATCTCTGCAATGATCGCGGAAGTATGGGACCTCACTGTAGTACTATCTATAACAGCGACATCTCGGGCAGATATAGCGCCATTCCGCTCAATAATCACTGCATCTCTAGATGATCTGGCCTCATCCCGCTCAGCAATAGCGGTGTCTCTATGAGCTAAAGCATCATCTCTCTCTAATAGAGCGGCATCTCTCCCAGTAAGAGCTGTCAACAACAAGGCCCTAGCCTGATCTCTCTCAAATGTCATCAGATGCAGACTCTGCTCTAAATACTCTGCCGAATGTGGCGTCACAGTAGCAGTCATACTGGGAGAATCTACAAGAACTGTTGGCAACCCAGCTAATAGCTCCTCTTTGATGGGAAAATCAATGTCCTCCATGGGCTCCCCACTATCAAAATCAATCCCCGACATGGTGGATACAACCCCGGCTAACGTAATCTCTACCTCTATCCATGAAGAATACTTTGTAGAACGACCCAAATGGCTAAATGAGAACTCAGACCTCTTACACTGAGCCCAACAGGCATACACCCTGGATCTATCCTCTATTGACAAATGTCGAGAAGACAAATGCTGACCTAATGCCCCCTCAAAAGGATGAACATCCTGAAACTGGTCAAACTGTGCCATCACAGCCAGTGGGTGATATGTGGTCATGCCCCTTAAACCAGCCAGAGGGAAATAATCCATGCCAGGTGCATAAGTAATGAAGCTGTAAGGAGAGTTGAGCCCTGTACATGGCAAAATGTCAAATGGATCCTCGATCCCTGCCAAGAACACCGACTAGGATGCAATGTCTGTACACTCCGCCGGCTGAAAGGAGTAAGACATTGCTATCTCATGTGAAAAACAATACACATGCCGTCAGAAGGTGCCAATCGGTCTCAGGTGTGACATGAACCACACATACAATAAGGTCGAGCTACCTGTAAATACCCCTGCAGAATAGGTGTGGCAATACGTGGCCGACCTCAAGGTTTATACCATAATCATCGGTACAATGGTATGACCCTCCCTGAGAGCTCTCACTGCCCTAACGACACCGATGACCAGATGATCCATATACAATGGCATGTACAAATAAGCCACCACGCACATCACGAGTGTATATACTCTGGTAACATGCCACTGATCCTCCGACGTGGTGAAATCCCCGGACTGTTGTGCATAACTGTCCAGTCAGCCGAATCTGTCTATCAGAAAATGTTGGGACACTACATGCATGGACGTAATCTCATCCTGTGCTACTCTACGCCTCAACCCAGTGAGGGTCATGAACTGTCGGCTCATATCTCCGACAGCCATCTGAGCGCAAGGCCTGTCCAGTGGCAAAGCCGTCAACCGCTCATACTCATCTAAGGAGGGAGTCAACTCCTAGGTCTCAAACCAGAAAACCTACCTATCCGGTACCCAATGCTCCAACATGCCCTCCACAAAGCCCAATGGACCCTGGAACATCAAGAGGGTCATAAAGTGCTGCAACAGTTGATCTACAGTCACCCGATCTGGAGGTGAAAAACTATCATACCACGATCTCAAACATGAGGCTACCAATACTGGTGGGGTATGATCAATACAGCTAACTGTCGAAGAAGACATCTGTGTGGGCCGTATCATAAGACCATCCAGGGGTCAATGTTGAATAACTCTGGACATACATATGCATAACATTATACATACATGATAAATAATAAGATGACAATATGATGTAGGGAATGAAAACAAGTATACATACATTCCTAAGTACATCATCTCTGTACAACTAGAAAATATAAGGAAATAGGGCATAACCACCCAATAACTAGCAGAGGCCTATCAAGAGATATAACGAGAATGGGGCATAGCCACCCAATATCTAACAAAGGCCTATCAAAAGATATAGCGAGAAATACATTAGAAGAACTCAATGGTATTGATGTCCACATCATCTATCATGTCCATCTGATGTAACTACTCCTGAGTCACTGGATCTCCGCCAAGAGGGATGTTTGGCCTATACAATGGAGGATCTGCACCAGTAAAGCCATATGGGTCACCTAAAGGGCCAGCCCCAGAGCTGGAAGGATCTCTGCCCAAATACCGGATGAAAAAATATGCTCGGTCAAACCGCCAATTCAAGCTATCAATCTGTGTCAAATGAGTAGGATTTCAGATGCAGGCTATCCAATTCGTCATCATCACGGATCCAGGAACCATATCCCCCATGAACTGAGTGGCATGGGTCTGGGCTCCGATGGTACGAGGGGACCACCAGCGATAGAATGCCTCTTGAGTGAACGGACCTTCTGACAAAGTAAAGCCGTCAACGCCCATCAATGGGATATCACTGACAGGTGACTGCGACATATGCCAATAATGCCTGGCAGGAGGCAAGATCGGTACACGAATCTCTCATGTGGTGCTCCAAATAGCACACTCTCCAAAATAGAGCTCCCCTCCTCCATCTATGAAGAGAAGAATCCGACGGGTGGATATCACATACACGACACCAGTTGGGTACCCATCCTCAAAGCTAACTGTCAAATGTTCCCCAAAATAGAGAGCCCAAGTGATGGCATCAGATGTCAATAACTCCAGCTGTAAGCGTGAATGGGTGAAACCCTCAGCTACAAGAACCTTCGCCAACGTGGAGTGATGTCATCGTCGTTCTTTTGGATAGGTATCTAAACCTAACACACTGATGGGATGTAGACATGGGAGCCTCTCATAGGCCCAAAACTGCCAACACAAAGGCAAACATATGCGATAAGTCAACACTCTTAACATGTACATGAGAAATCAAAAGAGAAATACTCACCAGCAGAAACGGGTAAAATCCTAGCCAAGCCTCTGTCAATCCCTACAAACGCATGTGCATTCCTCTAAGGAAATAGGCAAAGGTATAGGAGCCCCAATCATACTCTCCAATACGGTCCACCTCCGTGTGGCGCTAACCAAAACGAATGACACCATGGAAGAGTTATCCACTATGAAGCAACCCCTGAGGATGACCAGGAACAATCGCCGAAGAATGTGATCCCTGACTCTCACATCAGTGGGTATGGGCTCACTCCACGCCCCACTCATAGCATCTATACTCAAAGGACTAGTGCGGACTGTCCTGCCTTTGAGCACCTCAGCCAGGACTCCTAGCAAGGAACTGATGGCAGTCGGGGTAATGTTCGCCGTGCAAGGCACTGGTGCCCGTCCAAACTCTATACCAGTGATAAACCGCCAATCTATCGGCGTCATCATCACCTCGTAGTCCAGCAAATGGAAAGACTGAGTCTGGTGAAACCAGAGCTCAGACAACGCCCTGAGATAACCCCAGGGACAACGGCGAGGGAGGATGGAAAAGAACGCCTCAAAGCCCCAACCATGCACAATCTCTCGATACTCTGGATGAAGGGTCTGATATAGAGAGTGTATGATGAACCAGTTCCCTCGAGACTGCATAAAGTCAGGAACCTACATCACAAAAACCAATCAACATCAGAATCCTTTCTCCTCATCAATAGGAAAAAGGAAGATCAAATCCAGCTTTTACCTCGTTCGCATGCAAGTAGACCGAGGGGTGATGACTTAAATCACCCAGAAGCTCTAGAATCGTAACATTAATGCCTAGAAGATCTTTGCGGGGAGCCTAAGCAATAAGAGCTGGAGCCGCAACTGGTACATCCTCCTCCTCGTCCTCAACATACAGTACCTCAACCCGGATAAGACGAATCACTGCCTCCACCAAATGACGAGGTTGTCAAACTATGCGAGGCTGAGGCACATTAGGTGGTCCTGTAGGAACTACTCGGCTGATCCAGATCTATAATATCTGGACACAAGTCTCTAACTTGGAGCTTTTTAAATACATTTTATGAATATATGCATGCATGTAATACTTTAACATACGCCTACAGTAGAGTTAAAAAATACATGTCTACCCAATGCTTAGGCTCATGGAAAAATTCGCCAGAGTCTCCTTTGTAAAAAGGACTATCCACATGCACGTAGGCATGACTAGGTGGCCATTTAGTAGCACACCAATCCACAGTCATAAACATCCTATATGCATGAACATGTCAAATTCATAATCCGTAAGGGTAGCCTAATTACTATGATTGCTTTGCTTTACACCCTTTGCTCATTTATCCTCAAACAAGATAAGAAATAGCAGAAAAATGTACCACTTTGACTGTTTCAAAAGTTAAATTTTATTACATCATTATGTTTAGCATGGTTAAATACTAACATTTTCTATGTTGAATATTTTTTATCAAGTCATATGAGCATGCATATTCACTACTATGTGTTTAGAAGCATTTCATGTGATAACTCATTTTCCAACAGATAAAAACTGGAAAAGAGGACATGTATACGTTACCAGGATAGTGCAGAACATTTGTACGGTGATGAATTTTGCAGAAAATAGCCCGAACTCAGCAAATCTGAAGAAATCTTGAATTTTCTGTGTGGCGCAACTTGAAAATGACTTGTGAAAGGGAAGCAGCCTACAATTACCACCCACGGATGGCCGCAGGTATACCTACGGCTATCCTAGGTGGGTCCAACTCCTCTGGCTCGGTCCAATTTGAGTTGCAAAGGAGGTCTTATAAGTTGAAATAGTCAAATTAGGAAAAAGATGCTACGTGATTGAGCAGAAAGGCGTGAAATCCTGGTTTTCAAAGACCAAACTGCGGCTCTACATGTCACTCATTGGTATTCGACCAGACACAGGGTTCACTATTCCAATGATCACAGCTGTTGCAAACTACACTTGACCATACCTCACAAAGGTCCGGCGTGTTTACATTTTTGTCAGGCCTGGAGATCACTTCGTGGCCATTTATCGCTTTTATATATATATATATATTTAAATTTTCCGTCCTTCCTGGAGTCTACTTCGTGGCAGTTGATAGCACAGATATATATATATAAATATACATTTCAGTTCTGCCTGGAGTTTACTTTGTGGCAGTTGATCGTTTATATATATATACATATATATATTTACATTTCCCGTCCTACCTGGAGTTTACTTTGTGGTAGTTGATTGTTCATATATATATATATATATATATATATTACAGCTTATATATATATATATAACTGTTTACAACTTTTATACATAATGCATCATCATGTGAGCCTAGGAATTGTGACACCCTCAAATCCGGGTACTTTAATTTCCACATGATTTGGTGTTCACTATTCAAACATCATATATCTATCTACCCATAATAATTGAAAGAGTAAATAGATAGAAATAAATCCTCTATTTAAGGAGTTACATCATTAACAAAACTACATCAATCCCAGGTCATACTAACCTTAAATCTTAATTGCGGAACATAAACAATTTATAGTCTTACACAACATCAACATAAGTCTTAACACATAAATTTAACATCACATAAAACAACAAGTCTTCATCACTTGTTAATCTTTCCCTTGCCTTTACTAGTAGAAGGCTCGTCGGATCTTTCATTCTTAACTGCAATGTTATTATTACGCAAGAGTGAGCACGATTGCCCATAACTATAATAATGAAATAACAATATAATAACATGCGAGTGAATCAAAGACTTCTGGAATAAAAACTAAACTTCTGAACCAAGAATGAATAACAAGAATCAAAAGATTTCTGAGGGTCATAAGACCTTGAACTATGTCCTAGGTTATCAAGGGTTATACTTGAAACCTTTAACAGTCTTAAGACTATGGACTCTTCTATTCGTAATTAGGGGAATCAACCCTTAGTACCATACTATGCATAATATCTTAACGCTAACGCATAAGAAATCCCTATACAGGGTCGTTCATCTCAGTTTGACATTAGATTCCCCACCAAAGGAAGTTTGGTTTGGATAAATCAATAAGATTTCTAAAATTTAGAACGTTCATCAACTATGGACTATTCGAATCAAATAAGGGTTCACTAGTTTAATAAGGTTCAACAATAAATGATATTTAAATTGAATAACATTCTCAAGAGGTATACAATAGAACAAGTATTATATAACGGAATCATACTTTGAAAAGATAAATAATCTTTAATATAACAATTTGAACTTGATTTAATAATAACGAGAATTTGCTCGAGGTAATTTATAAACATGAATAATGATAACAAGTAGGGTTAGAAAACTTGCCTCGTGTGTAGATTACACGTTAAATATACACGTTCCTTGAATTAATCCTACATATCATTTTCATTCACAATACCAGTCAATTATAACGTAACTAGTCATAACAAGTTCATTCTTTTGTCTAAACTTTGGTTACGACTATACTTAGTCAAATTACCACACTTATTGCCACATAATATACACTTCACGAACATTAAGTTAACAATGCATTTAATAATTCAATTCACACGTAAATGCGTTATTGACATGTTAAGAATCTATTTCAACATCTCATTATACTTCTAACATATTTTTATGTTCATTAGATTAGGTTACTATCACATTCATGGACTTGAATACATTAAAATTTTCATTTTCGGACATTTCGGAGAGTGGATGCCATGGCCACCATCGATAGGCTTAATATCGACGGCGTATACATGGGCGGCGCATGCAAGCATGGATCTTAAGGCATTGATCAATGCCATGTGCCACATGAACGAAAAAATACTCAGAATTCAAAAAATTGCAGAACATGACCAAAACCTCCAATTAAATTATTTCTACACGAATTTAGACATACCCAAATATTTTCATACACATATAACTATTACTTAACCCTTCTAGCATGATTTTAACAAGTTAAAATACATAATTTTGCACAATCAAAACATAAAATTTACTGTTCTTGATTTTCTTCATAGTTTTCATCACAAAACATGAAAATCAACATTACAGGTTCATTATAACACCAAATCTGTTTATTTGGAGTTTGATTTCTTCATTTTAACATGCATAATTATATACAAGTGTAAAATTTATGAGACAATATATGCTTGACGTATTAAATTTGTGAGTAAGGGCCATAGGCCATATTTCTATACTCTGTAATTTTGTAGCAACAATATACATCATATTTTTATGACACTAATGATATGGAATCTATAATATATAGTAAAAACATGACATAATAACATCTTACAACATATATAACACATAATCACTACCCTTTTCCAATTACAAAGGTTTTACAGAATTTGAAAGCCATTTTCTTATAAAACTTAAACAACATAGAATTAGAATTTGGGTTAAAGGAATTACCCAGAGTATAAAGTGTAGATTAGAAGAGATGATCCTTGATGATCCTTTCTCAGTTATTTGATCAATCACACACTCACAAATTCTCTCAAAATTATCAATTTCTCTCTAAATAGTTTTTCAGACTTAGAAAAATGAAAGAATAAGAAAACGCATATAATGAAAGAACTGACGTTGTGTGGTCAGTTAACCCGATCATGGGTTAACTGCTCACAACTCTCCATAATGCTTCGTTTGGCAAGCCTTAAATGGCTCAAAATCATTTAATTTAATAAATCCTTTATACGATAGCTAATAATGTCACACCTATTTACACAATAAATCAAATATCTTATTTACTTTAATTTAAATAAAATATAGTAATTTCTCATTAATTCACATAGTCACATAATTAATTTTCTCCTTTATTAATTATGTCAAATTATTAAATCTCTAATTAATTAAAATAAAATTATGCTTATTAAATATTTCATTTAATTCAATAAGTTCACATAATTACATAATTTGAATAATAAAAATTCTCCACATTAATTTAATAAATATAATACATATAATTAAATTAATCTACAATAATTTCATCAATTAATTATTTAATCCAATAATTAAATCATTGAACAATATTTATTTAATTCAATAAATATTAAAAATTAAATTATAAAATCTCGTTTGTCACATCTTTCCCCCCTTAAAAGGATTCTGTCCCCAGAATCACGACTCAATAAATTCAACCTGTTACATTCTCCCCCCTTATAAAGATTTTGTCCCCAGAATCGCTTACACATAATTTAAGTAAATAAATGAGGGTAATTCTTTATCATATTCTCTTCGAGTTCCCACGTAGCTTCTTCAGCGTTGTGGTTCCTCCAAATTACCTTAACAGAAGGTATTACTTTATTTCTGAGAACTTGTTCTTTTCTGTCGACAATTTGAATAGGAATTTCTTTGTAAGATAAGTCTTTTTCAAAATGTAGGGGTTCGTATTCAATTACATGCTTGTAATCGGGTTTGTAGGGTTGTAATACAGAAACATGGAAGACGTTGTGGACATTCTCGAGTGCTGGAGGTAAGGCTACCTCATACGCAACTTCTCCGATTCTTCGCAGTACTTCAAAGGGTCCAATGAATCTTGGGCTTAATTTTTCTTTCTTTCTGAACCTGATCTTTCCTTTCCAGGGAGAGACCTTCAAGAATACATAACTACCCGATTCAAACTCAATATTTTTACGGTGTGGATCGGCGTATTTCTTCTGCCTATCTTGAGCTGCTACCAGTCGTGTTCGGATCACTTTAACTATCTCTGTTGTCTGCTGTACAAATTTTGGGCCTAGTAATTGTCTCTCGCCAACTTCATCCTAGTATAGTGGAGTTCTGCACTTTCTGCCGTATAACGCTTCATAAGGTGGCATGCCAATACTAGCGTGGTAACTATTATTGTAGCCGAACTCTAAGAGCGGTAGGTGATCATTTCCTTTCAAGTCCATCACACAGGCTCTTAGCATATCTTCTAATGTCTGAATCGTTCTTTCGCTCTGTCCATCTGTCTGAGGGTGATATGTTGTACTCATTCGCAATTGTGTACCCATGCATTCTTGTAGACGTTTCCAAAAGTTCAATGTAAAGCGTGGATCTCTATCGAAAACAATTGACACCGGAACTCCGTGCCTCGAAACAATCTCTTTCACATATAACCTTGCCAACTGATCTAAGTTGAATCTGATTTTGATCGGAAGGAATTGTGCGAATTTCGTCGACCATTAACGATAACCCATATATCAAGTCATAGCCTTTTTCGAGTTGTTCGGAAGGCCAACCACGTAAGTCCATCGTAATATGTTCCCATTTCCATTCGGAATCTCCAACGGTCAGCAACCAACCCACCGGCCTCCGATGTTCTGCTTTAACTTTCTGACATGTCAGACACTTGGCAATACACCCTGCAACATCACGTTTCAAATTTGGCCACCAGAAATATTGTCGAAGATCTTGGTACTACCAGGGTGAATCAAATATCGTGAGCTATGAGCCTCGCTCAAAATGTCTTCTTTAATCTCTGTTACTGGCGGTACCCAAATTCTGCTCTCAAATCTCAGTATTCCTTCCTTATCCATCTTGAATCTCGGTTCAGTTCCTTCGGATATCTTCTTTTTCACCTTTTTACATTCTTCGTCCTGAAGTTGAGCCTCCTTAACTTTATCCAGTAGGGTTGTACCAGATTGTATTTGAAATAGCTTTTCATCAATTTCTATAGGATACTTTACTTCCAATTCTAACTTCTCCATGGCTGAAATTAACTCCTTCTGAGCAGTCAACATCATCAATTTCTCTCGACCCTTTCTACTTAAGGCGTCGGTAACCACGTTTGCCTTACCCGGATGGTATAAAATCTCATAGTCGTAGTCCTTAATTAATTCCAACCACCTTCTTTGGCGCATATTCAAATCCTTCTGTGTAAAAATATATTTCAGACTCTTGTGGTCTGTATATATTTCACACTTCTCCCTATAGAGATAGTGTCTCCAGATTTTCAACGTAAAAACCACTGCAGCTAACTCCAAGTCGTGGGTCGAATACCCCTTCTCATAATGCTTCAATTGTCGTGACGCATACGCAATGACTCTGCCGTTTTGCATAAGCACACAACCAAGTCCTTTATGCGACGCATCACTATAAACAACAAAATTTCATGTATCGTCCGGAAGAGACAACACAGGTGTTGTACTCAACCTCTTCTTCAATTCTTGAAAGCTTTCCTCACACTTCTCCGTCCAAACAAATTTCACAGCTTTTCAAGTCAAATTCGTTAGTGGAGTTGCGATCTTAGAAAAGTCTTGAATGAATCTTCTGTAATAATATGCCAATCCAAGAAAACTTTGTACTTCTGACGGCGTCCTCAGCTAATCCCAGTTAATCATGGCTTCGACTTTGGATGGATCTACCGAAATTCCATTTTTATCGATCACGTGCCCAAGAAATTGTACCCGCTCGATCCAAAATTTGCATTTCAAAAACTTGGCATACAACTTCTTCCTTCTCAACACCTTCAACGTTAATTTCAAATGCTCTTCATGTTCTTCCTTAGTTTTCGAATATACCAAAATGTCATCTATAAATACCACTACGAACTTGCCCAAAAACGGCTTGAACACACCATTCATTAGTCCCATAAATACTGCAGGAGCATTCGTTAGACCAAGCGACATTACCAAAAATTCGTAGTGACCATATCGTGTTCTGAACGCTATCTTCGGTACATTCTCTGGCCTCACCTTCAGTTAATGATAACCACTACTCAAGTCTATCTTGGAAAAGTATATCGCTCCTTTCAATTGATCAAACAGGTCGTCGATCCTCAGTAATGGATATCTATTCTTAATCGTGGCCTTTTTCAGTTCCCTGTAGTTAATGCAGAGCCGCATCGTTCTGTCCTTCTTTTTCACAAACAACATCGGTTCTCCCCGCGGCGATACGCTCGGTTTAATGTACTTCTTGTCCAGTAATTCTTGTAGTTGTACCATCAATTCTTTCATTTCTACTGGTGCCATTCGGTACGGTGCCTTCGATATTGGAGCAGTTCCTACTGCCAAATCGATCACGAAATCAACCTCTCTATCTGGCGGAAGTCTTGGCAAATCGTCTGGAAATACATCGGTGAAGTCCCTTACTACTGATATCTCTTCTACTTTCGGATTCTCTTTACGACTGTCAACTATGTAAGCTAAATATCCTACACAGCCTTGTCTTAACAACTTCCTGGCCTGCATTATCGTTAAACAACTCGCTTGTCTAGGCGACCTGCTACCATAAAACACAACCTTTGACGAAGTCATAAGGTTAATACGCTTCTTCTGACAATCAATTACAGCCCCATAATTGAATAACCAGTCCATTCCCAAGATAACGTCAAATTCCCCAAGTCGAATAGGGATAAGATCTACGTTCATGATATTACCCTTAATATCCACTCTACGCCTTTCTTATATGCATTTTAATAGGGATTATTTCTCTCTTCGCAATTTTTATGTTCATGGGGTATTCTAACTCATCCTTAGGCAATTCTAAGTTATTAGCAAAGTCATCGGATATAAATGAACAAGTAGCACCCGAATCAAATAATACATAAGCATTAACTTTATTGATCGGAATGATACCTGACACCACATCACGAGACTGAACCGCATCCTGCATCGTCATGTTGAATGTCATGGCGGTCGGTCGGTTGGTTGCGGTTGGTCCTGTGATATTCAGAGTGCTTCCACCGCTGTGTCCTCTATTTCCTCCTGATCCTGCCCCTCTAAATCCCTTCTTAGGACAGTCTCTTGCCAAATGATCCTTTGAGCCACAAGTAAAGTAGGCACCCTTCTTTGGGTTAGGACAGTTAGGTGTTATGTGGCCTTCCTGACCACAATTGTAGCACACTCATTTACCTTTCATACACACTCCCAAATGAGCTTTCCCGCAAGTTGGGCACACTTCGATCCTTTTCTTCTGACTTCCTTGCTGATTTCCAGTTGATTAGTTGTCAGACCATCTTCTCTTCTAATTATTATTACCACCTCCTGTGTTGCTTCCACCAGCCTTGTTAATTCCTTCATTTTCACTCTTCTTCTTCTTCTGATCCTGATTATATTTGGTAACCGCATCGTTTCCACCTTCAAACGAGGATGGCTTTTCCAAGACTTAAGCAAAAGTGTTCAATTTGAAACATTCGATACTTTTGCTATATACCTGTGGCTTTTAATCCTTGTTTAAACCATCTTGCTTTTCTCTCATCCGTGTGTACTTGATACGAGGCGAACCTAGCCAACTCATTAAATTTTTCCGCATAATCTGGTACGGACATATTTCCCTGTTTCAACTCCAGAAACTGGACTTACATTTGATTTTGCGAGCTGGTCAGAAAATACATCTCGAAAAACATCTCCTTGAACCTCTCCTAGGTAATCACACCTTTACCTCCCCGGACCTTATTTGCTTGCCACCAATAACTGGCTTCGGATTTCAGCATGAACATCGCGTAGGCGGTTTTCTGGTCCTATCTGACTCTGGCGACGTCAAAAAAAAATTCCATCTCCATAACCCACGTTTGAGCCTCGATCGGGTTCATGGAGCCTTTAAACTCTGGCGGTCCCACCGCCTTAAAATCCTTAAACATCGTGTTCGGTAGAGCTTGAGGTGGATTATTCATCTCTCCAGCTAGTAAGTTCACCAACTGCTGAACGGGGTCAGCATTGGCGTTGTTGTTGTTATTCGTTGACCCTTCCTGGGCTGGTCGATGATTTGGTCGTCTTCTCGGCGGCATGTTTCTAATAAAAATATACGCTTATTAGGTCTTTATTCAATCCTTTAATTATTTAAGGCTTAACTAAAACATTTAAACATAATCACTTAACACATTATCTCAATAAACCCTGATATATTTATTCAAATCGAAAGTTTTAACATTAAACGATAGCATCACTTCTATTTATATTAACTATCCCGAGATAAAGAATCTACAGGATTTAAAACATTAAAATATTCCTTTGTTTATTATAAACACATCGGAATTTACATCTAACACAAGAAAAGTTTTTCACATAATTAAACAAATCATATCACTGCCTGTTAAGGAGCTGAATAGCCTTGCTACGTTCCTCTTCCATGATGTGGGACATCGTCCGGCTATTTAGCATGTACGATGGTAGTCCTTCGAACTGGATTGGGTACCTCAAAACTCGATCTTGAGCCTCATCCATTGCATTTTGGAGTGTAGAGTACGTCTCCCCAAGCTTAGCCTTCTTCGCACGACAATCCTCTTCTGCAAGATCAGCACGACGTGATTCTCTTACCCAACCCTCCTCTTCTATGGTCAGTCTTTTCTGAGCTCTCTTTTAGTTCCTTCTTCAACTTCTTTATTTCTTCAAACTTCTCCTCGGTTTGACCCTTCTCGTGAACCAAATCGCACTCTACGTTCCCTTGACGTGTATGAAGAGTCACAACCTCCCTATCCTTCTGCTCGATGGTAATCTACTGAATAATCGCTCGCTCAGTCAGATCCTGGACAGTGTCACGTAACTCTACGTTACGGTCATATAACTCATCGTACAACTCAGCATCGATGGAGTTCGGTGGGAACTCCTCTTCTTCCTCTTCCTCCTCAGGATCCTCCTCTGGATCAGTCTCAGGCTCATGCTCCTGACCAACAATAGTGATCAATGAAGATGGCTCTCTCTGTATCAACTGCTCCATGACAACATGAATGTCTCGGGGATCCTCCTCAGTAGGTACTCGGGGTTCCTCCTCCCCAGCTCGACTAGTTCCTCCAACATCCGACATCCTGACAACACAGTTTTAAGTTTCAGTTACTAAGTCGTACTAGTGAGCACATAATTTAACACATAAACACGTGTGTCTTTTATTATCTTCAATGAATTAAGAAATTCATTTCTTAGAACTCGATAAGAGTTTTCCATCACTATATTCTTACTATAAGGCTACTACCTAAGGTTGTTCCCCCCACCTAAGGTTCATAACCTACAGCTTTGATACCAACCTGTGACACCCCCAAATCCGGGTACTTTAATTTCCACATGATTTGGTGTTCACTATTCAAACATCATATATCTATCTACCCATAATAATTGAAAGAGTAAATAGATAGAAATAAATCCTCTATTTAAGGAGTTGCATCATTAACAAAACTACATCAATCCCAGGTCATACTAACCTTAAATCTTAATTGCGGAAACATAAACAATTTATAGTCTTACACAACATCAACATAAGTCTTAACACATAAATTTAACATCAAATAAAACAACAAGTCTTCATCACTTGTTAACCTTTCCCTTGCCTTTACTAGTAGAAGGCTCGTCGGATCTTTCGTTCTTAACTGCAATGTTATTATTACGCAAGAGTGAGCACGATTGCCCATAACTATAATAATAAAATAACAATATAATAACATGCGAGTGAATCAAAGACTTCTGGAATAAAAACTAAACTTCTGAACCAAGAATGAATAACAAGAATCAAAAGATTTCTGAGGGTCATAAGACCTTGAACTATGTCCTAGGTTATCAAGGGTTATACTTGAAACCTTTAACAGTCTTAAGACTATGGACTCTTCTATTCGTAATTAGGGGGATCAACCCTTAGTACCATACTATGCATAATATCTTAACGCTAACGCATAAGAAATCCCTATACAAGGTCGTTCATCTCAGTTTGACATTAGATTCCCCACCAAAGGAAGTTTAGTTTGGATAAATCAATAAGAGATCTGAAATTTAGAACGTTCATCAACTATAGACTAGTCGAATCAAATAAGGGTTCACTAGTCTAATAAGGTTCAACAATAAATGATATTTAAATTGAATAACAATCTCAAGAGGTATACAATAGAACAAGTATTGTATAACAGAATTATACTTTGTAAAGATAAATAATCTTTAATATAACAATTTGAACTTGATTTAATAATAACGAGAATTTGCTCGAGGTAATTTATAAACATGAATAATGATAACAAGTAGGGTTAGAAAACTTGCCTCGTGCGTAGATTACACGTTAAATATACACGTTCCTTGAATTAATCCTACATATCATTTTCATTCACAATACCAGTCAATTATAACGTAACTAGTCATCACAAGTTCATTCTTTTTTCTAAACTTTGGTTACGACTATACTTAGTCAAATTACCACACTTATTGTCACATAATATACACTTCACGAACAATAAGTTAACTATGTGTTTAATAATTCAATTCACACGTAAATGCGTTATTGACATGTTAAGAATCTATTTCAACATCTCATTATACTTCTAACATATTTTTATGTTCATTAGATTAGGTTACTATCACATTCATGGACTTGAATACTTTAAAATTTTCATTTCGGACATTAGAGAGTATGGCATTTGGCTACCACACGATAGGCTTACTATCGGCGTTTGGCGTGGTATGGTATGCTTTTCTCGACCAAGGCATATTGCGCAGAGATCTTAAGGTGTTGATCTGAATTAACATCATGCATGGCGAACGAAAGATAATTATTCGTAATTCACTTAAAAATTGCAGAACATGACCAAAACCTCCAATTAAATTATTTCTACACGAATTTAGACATACCCAAATATTGTCATACACATATAACTATTACTTAACCCTTCTAGCATAATTTTAACATGTTAAAATACATAATTTTGCATAATCAAAACATATAATTTATTGTTCTTGATTTTCTTGAGAGTTTTCATCACAAAACATAAAAATCAACTTTACAGGTTCATTATAACACCGAATCTATTTATTTGGAGTTTGATTCCTTCGTTTTAACATGCATAATTATATACAAGTGTAAAATCTATGAGATAATATATGTTTGACATATTAAATTTGTGAGTAAGGGCCATATGGCCATATTTCTATACTCTGTAATTTTGTAGCAACAATATACGTCATATTTTTATGTGACTAATGATATGGAATCTATAATATATAGTAAAAACATGTTGTAATAACATCTTACAACATATATAACACATAATCACTACCCTTTTTCCAATTACAAAGGTTTTACAGAATTTGAAAGCCATTTTCTTATAAAACTTAAACAACATAGAATTAGAATTTGGGTTAAAGGAATTACCCAGAGTATAAAGTGTAGATTAGAGGAGATGATCCTTGATGATCCTTTCTCGGTTACTTGATCAATCACACACTCACAAATTCTCTCAAAATTATCAATTTCTCTCTGAATAGTTTTTCAGACTTAGAAAAATGAAAGAATAAGAAAACGCATATAATGAAAGAACTAGCGCTATGTGGTTAGTTAACCCGATCATGGGTTAACTGCTCATAACTCTCCATAATGCTTCGTTTGGCAAGCCTTAAATGGCTCAAAATCATTTAATTTAATAAATCCTTTATACGATAGTTAATAATGTCACACCCATTTACACAATAAATCAAATATCTTATTTACTTTAATTTAAATAAAATATAGTAATTTCTCATTAATTCACATAGTCATATAATTAATTTTCTCCTTTATTAATTATGTCAAATTATTAAATCTCTAATTAATTATTAAATTAATTAAAATAACATTATGCTTATTAAATATTTCATTTAATTCAATAAGTTCACATAATTACATAATTTGAATAATAAAAATTCTCCACATTAATTTAATAAATATAATACATATAATTAAATTAATCTACCACAATTTCATCAATTAATTATTTAATCCAATAATTAAATCATTGAACAATATTTATTTAATTCAATAAATATTAAAAATTAAATTACAAAATCTCGTTTGTCATAGGAATCATGTGATCACAAATTCAGTCCTTGAATCTAGATTTGGTTCCCGTGATGGACATTTTCAGCTGTAACCAGCTTATAAATTATTCACGGTGTTTGATTTCCTTAGATGGCTCTCATGCCCACAAGGAGTTTGGCACTGCTATGTATCTTATTTTCTCGAAGATGTTTTGCATCTCGAAAATAATAAAAGTAATCAAGCCGAACACATAATAAAATGGAAGTATCAAAGACCTCAATTACTATTGAGCACATGGGTTTGAAAAACCTATTTTACAAAACATCACTGCCATATCTCGTTAAAATTGAACTTTTATACAAAATTCAAACCCTTTGTATATAGGTGCAAACGAGGCATAACACTACTTCCAGACAACTACACATAGACCTACACACACACATTCAGATAAACGTTTAAAATGAAAAGTGGCGGTCACCGTGTTACCACGGATGTCGGGGGGTGCCTAACATCTTCCCTCCGTATAATCAAGCCCTGGACCCTAATAAATCTCGGTTTCACAGACCAGTTAATAAGTGTCACATCACTAGGTCTATGTGCAAACCTTTTTTAGGTTGAGTTGGTGCAACCATTTAAAAATACCAACTGACTACTCTTACAGTCCAATCGTCGACATATACATGTCAGACCTTTTCACAACTTGTTTTTTAAACAAATCTCACCTAACATGAGAACACCAAAAGATAAGAACAGAAAAAGGACAAATAAAAATCCCGACGTCGACAGAAAGGAGTCACGAGATTCGAAAAGAGAGGAAAGCTCAATCCTTGATTCATTGGTCCATTTGAAATCCTCGATCGAGTAGGAATTGTGGCCTATAGACTCGCTTTACTGTAAAGTATGTCTCGTGTTCATAACATTTTTCACATATCCATGCTACGTAAATATGTGAAAGACCCGAACCACATTATTGAATTAGAACCAGATGAGATAGTAGAAGATTTAACGTATGAAGAGGTACCTGTTAAAATCTTGGATAAGAATGAGCATATTTTACGCTCAAAGGTTATACCCCAAGTCAAAGTTTTATAGAGAAACCACGATATTGAGGAAATGACATGGAAGTTAGAATCTGAAATGAAAACAAAGTATCCTCACCTATTTGACATACTAGGTACGTACGTCAATTTCGAGGATGAAATTTCATAAGGAGAGGATGTTGTAAGACCCCAACTTTTTATGAATAAAGATTTAATTTCTCGAAATATTATTTTTGAATAATACGGTGTTGATTTGATATAATGCTTTATTTATGGGTGAAATGTGTAAATTTTGCAAAGTAAACAAGTGGTCATAAAATATTCGTTTTGTCGAGAAATATTCGTTTTGGTCGGGGGATATTCTTTTTATCGGGAATATCCGTACGACGACGCAATCATTGGTGGACCACATAATGAAATAACTGTCAGATATAGAAAGCTACAGAAATAACCTTTTTATAAAAATAACGGCAAAACTTTTACCGTTAACTGTTGAAATACCCGGTGATAAAAGTAATGCGATGTCGGGTAGTACATCGCATTGGCACACGGTATTACACGCAGAGATCTCTACGATTATTGATTCTTACGTAAGAAGTCACTCAATAATTGATATAGTAAAATTGCATAGTCTTTCATATTATTGATGCAATAATTGCTACAGTGATAATTGAATAGTAATTTACATTATTGATTCAATAATTGTCACGACACAGTAACTCATATTATTGAAATGATATTATTAGATAGCATTATTGATAATGTCTAGAAAGTTCTGTCGAGAAAAGGGGTTAGGTTATATAATTGCGCGCCAATAAGGAGAAATCCTTATCGGAAAGCCCCCTCTTTCCTGAGAATGATCTGGTTGTCAATATTATGAATCTATAATATTAATTAGAAATAATTATTGAAGAATTGTAAATAATTGATGAATTTGGTAAGTAAATATTTCTTTAATTTTTATATAAATGGAGAAATTTTAGAAGGAAACACTTGTCGAAAGTTTGTTATATTTTTCTATGAAACCATAATTATCTTCTCCGATAATATATGTGTTTAAATATATTATTATAATATATTACATTATCATAGTATAATGTGATAATATAATAGTAATTTAAATGGTAATATTATTATATTTTTTGACATGAGAATTAAATGGAGTGAAGATGATCAACTTGAATTTGAATTAGTTTTCAAATTGAATTTAATTCTTTTATTTTTAAAACATGTGATTAAAAGAGGAAGTTTCCATTTTGAATTTGAACTCTCTTTTTTAAAAGAGGTGTGCTGCATTTTTTTTCCAAACTAGTGTGCGTGTGTAATTTTGTCAAACTTGGTGTGCTACCACTTTCCTATAAATAGGTTGCTTAGTTAAACGATGAAACTCATATCAGAATCAGAAAATTATCTCTATAGTATTGAGCGTATTTCTTGTGAGTATAAGAATATTTTGAGTGTTGATAGCAGTGAAAGATTTTCTCAACATAATCTCCGTTATTCTAGTCAGAACTACTTTCCTACTAAGGTAAAGGATATTATTTTTCTCGTAAAGAATGTTATTTACTTTTAATACTCGTAAATGATATTATTTCCTTCCATACTCGTAAGAGATATCATTTTCTTTCATACTCAATATCATGCAAGTGATATTATTTCATCTCATATTCATAAATTTAAACTTACTATGGTAAGTATTGCTTCTATAATTCCTGAAATGATTAGAAATTTCTTAAGGATTGCGCTTCATCTAATATCATTTCACTGGAATATTGGTCAGAAATTTCTTATTAATTTTTTTGTATGTCTGGGTACTATTTATACGGTACTATTTATACGATACTATTCATGAGTACTATTCACAACAAGTGAGGATATCTTGACTTCATCTCGGATTCTAACTCCCAGGTCATTTCTTCCATATCGTGGTTTCTCCACAAAACTTTGACTTGAGGTATAACCTTAGAGCGTAGAATATAATCCTTCTTATCCAAGATTTTAACAGGTAACTCTTCATACGTTAAATCTTCCTCTATCTCGCCTGGTTCTAATTCAATAATGTGGTTCGGGTCTTTCACATATTTATGTAACATAGATATGTGAAAAACGTTATGAACATGAGACATACTTGGCGGTAAGGCAAGTCTATATGCCACAGTTCCTACTCGATCGAGGATTATAAATAAGCCAATGAATCGAGGATTGAGCTTTCCTCTCTTTCCAAATCTCGTAACTCCTTTCCATGGAGAAACACATAACAACACATGATCTCCAATATTGAATTCCACGTCCTTTCGATGAAGATCAACATAACTCTTTTGTCGATCTTGTGAGGGTTTTAAACGTTGTCGGATCGTTTGAATTTTTTCCGTAGTCATACGTACAAAATTCGTTCCCAACAACATTGCTTCACCCACCTCATCCCAACATACTGGAGAACGACACTTTCTTCCATACAACACCTCAAATGGAGCCATGCCAATACTTGCTTGATAACTATTGTTGTAGGAAAACTCCACCAATGGTAAGAACTTATCCCAACTTCCCTTGAAGTCAAGGACACAGAGTCTTAATAAATCTTCAAGAGTTTGAATAGTCCTTTCCGACTGCCCGTCCGTTTGAGGATGATATGTCAAACTAAATCGTAAATCTGTGCCCATAGCTTTTTGCAAACTAACCCAGAATCTTGAAGTGAATCTTGGGTCTCGATCAGAAACTATGGATACTGGCTTACCATGCAATCTTACATTCTCGTTTATGTACATACGAGCAAGACGTTCAAGTGTATAAGTTTCTCGTATCGGTAAGAAATGAACAGACTTGGTCAATCTATCAATAATGACCCAAATCGCATCTATGCCTTGAGAAACCTTGGATATACCAGGTACATACCCTAATTTCGAGGACGAAATTTTATAAGAAGGGAAGGTTGTAAGACCCCAACTTTTATGAATAAGTAATAATTTTCTCGAAATATATTTTTGAATATTATGGTGTGGATTTGATATAATGTTATAGTTGTAGGTAATATTTACAAATTTTGCAAAGTAAGCAAGTGGTTATATAAAATTCGATTGGTCGGGGAATATTCATTTTAACAGAGAATATTCGTACGACGACACAATCATTGGTGGACCCCATAATGGAAGAATTGTCGTAGTTAGAAAACAATATAATTATCTTTTTATAAAAATAACGGCGAAAGTGTTACCGTTAAAACTGTTGAACTACTCGTTAGTAAAAATACAGTAATACGCATGGTTGCAGAGTAGCACACGGTATTGATTATTGATGCTTACGTAAGAAGTCACTTAGTTATACTCAATTATTGCTACAGTAATTGCTACGTCATATCTCTCATATTATTGATTCAATTATTGTCACAGTATCATCTGCATAATATTTTATATATTATTAAATCAATAATTGAGACGACAAAGTTATTCATATTATTATTTATAATATTGACAATGTCTAGAAGATCTGTCAAAGAGAGGTTTGGTCACCTAATTGCGCGCCAATAAGGAGAAATTCTTATCGGAAAGCCCCCACTTTCTTGGGAACGACCTGGTTGTTAAATATTGTGAGTTATAATATTAATGATGAATAAGTTTGTATTGATTAAAGATGAAATTGATATTTCCATTGTGTTGGGATTATTAGTGTTAGTGGAAATCGACATTTATTTTGATAATAATTAATGTCGGGAGGTTATATTGACCAATCGGGTAATTCACCGAATAAATGAGCAATTAATTGCTATTAATTCATATGCTTATAACTATGTGTTCACATGTGTGTACTATTGATTCACATGATTTACAATTAGGGGAGTTGGTGCAAGATTGATAATACTTGCATGACTAAATTAAAAATGGAGGTATAGATGAAGGTACTATACTGTAATTAGTTTTTTCACATGATTATACTATTAAGTCAAATGAATGAACTATTAATTCACATTATTTACTATTAGGGGAGGTGGTGCAAGTTTGATAATACTTGCAGGACTAAATTAAAAATGAAGAAAAAGAGGAAGGTATTATACTGTAATATTTCGAGCCCCAAAACGTATAATTATCGAAACTATATTTTCCTATAAATAGAAGCTCATTCTTCCTTCATTCTCACCAATTCACTAAGTCTCACAAGAGCAATTATTATAGAGAGAAATTATAGAGAGAAAGAAGAAGAAAAGTCTGCTACCTCACTATTTCAGTATCCAGTTTCTTCTAAGGTAAGGGGTATTATTTCTTTCGTATTCATGAAGAGAGTTATTTTCTTTCAATACTCGTAAGGGTTGTTATTCCATTCTTTATTATTACATTGGAATAACATGTATGCATGCTTGATCTATCGCATGCACAGTGAATTCTTTCGTTATTCCATTCTTTATTATTACATTGAAATAACTCCGTGCATGCGATTCTATCGCATGCACGGTGAATTCTTACATTATTCCATTCTTTATTATTCATTGGAATAACATGCATGCTGGGTCTATCGCATGCTGGTGAATTCTTCTATTATTCCATTCTTTATTATTACATTGGAATAACACATGCGTGTGGACTACCGCATGCACGGTGAATTCTTTTGTTATTCCATTCTTTATTATTATATTGGAATAACTGCTCACGCAGACTCTGTGTATGCATGGTGAATTCTTACATTATTCCATTCTTTATTATTACGTTGGAATAACATGTCTATGTGGACTACGCATGCATGGTGAATGATCCTTCGTATTCATTCCTTATTAAATTGTGGAAATGATCTGTCTACGTGGATTATCGCATGACGGGCAAAAATCCATTTACAGTTTCATATATTCTATTATACTCAGTTGGTTAAAGTTTTGGCTTCTATACTCCATGAAATTAGTAGAATATCCTGGATATTTGCGCTTCATCCAGTATCTTTTCATGGAAATATTTTTCTGAGCATTCTTGAATTTTACTCCACAAAGTAGTATCATGTTAACAATTTGAACATTATTGATTTCTGGATAAATTAAATTATAAATCTTTAAAAATTATCTTGAACTTGTTTTATTGAATTATTAGGTCATTGTCATCATTCTCATGCTTATATTGTGATGAAAGTCATCTTTGGCTTACGTGCATAGATGGACTTGATATGATTATGACTAGAGATTATTCGGTATAATCATGACAGTAATGTGACGAATGATGTGGTGAAAGTCCTCATTGGCTTGTAGTTCATTGATGGACAATTGTTGGTATGATTATGACCAGGAATTATTCGGTATAATTATGACCATTGATGATTACATGAATATCCTTGGCTGTGATGCAGTGATGATTTGATTTTATTTATTTAGCTGTGTCTCAGCGATCAAGTTGATGAAAAACTTTTTAAATCACAGAAGATAGTAGATTTTATGCTCTACTTGACTCTTCTAATGGATTGCTTATTCCCTGCAGTTGTTGATCTAAAACTTATTGTCTATTATATTCTATTAGTTGTTATACTGTTGAAGGATAAGGATAATTTATTCTGCATTATCTTAGTCATAATATTTCTTACTGGGCTAGTTGAGCTCACCCCTTCTTTCACTGTTCTCTTCAGAAAATGAGAATATAGCTGGGACGAGTCGGGGAACGGATTGACGGTCCAAATGGTTGTTTTAGTAGTCCTTGCTATTCTATAAAATAGTGTGACAATAAATGTAATGAGGACTCCATTGAGTGTGGATATTGTCTAGATGAAAATATTCTTATTAAAAACTCTTAGATTATGTTTTTTCGTATTTTACACGACTGTTGTATAATTAAGTTGTATTTGAATTTTGTACCATATATTTGGCGACTCAAGATGGGTGATGTATACCTATTTTGGGGGCATCACAACCTTGTCCAACTAAATCTGTTATTTCTACAGTTTTAATCATATAGCTTAACACACCATCTCCTTTTACTTGTTTAGATAAGATAGTATAGAACTTACCTTAGTACTTGACTAGCACCTAAGACTTCGTCCTCGTGGGTATGACACTCTACTTATCATAAATTACTTGTGGACCGCATATGCTTGAACGTGTTTTATCGATTGCAAAATTGACGAACAAGTTTTTGGCGCCGTTGCCAGGGACTTAATATTATTTGTTTATCAATATTAACACTAAGTCAATACGATCTTAATTTGAACTGATATATTTGTTTAATTTTCTTTTCAGGTAGTATCTACTATTTATGCCACCTTGAAGGGGTCATAATATAATACCTCTCGATCCCGAGGTTGATAGAATGTACAGACGACTGCAGAGAGAAAACGTTTGGGACATACCTACTCCTGTTATAATGGCTGAGGAACTTCAAAAATCTTTAAGGGAGTATGTTATGCCCTATATCGCAGACTTACAAGAGAGCATTCTCAGGCCCGCGATCCAAGCAAATAATTTTGAGATCAAGCTAAGCACCATCCAAATGTGCTCCAATATTCAGTTTGGGGGATTACCAAATGATGACCCGAATGCTCACCGGATAAACTTCTTGGAGATCTGCGATACGTTTAAGTGCAACGGAGTTTCTGACGATGCCATCAAACTCCGACTGTTCCCATTCACTTTGAGGGACAAGGCCAAGAGTTGGCTACATTCACGCCTGCCAGGCTCCATCACCACATGGGTTGACTTGGCTCAAAAGTTCGTGGCGAAGTTCTTTCCGCCCGCTAAAACTGCCAGGCTCAGGCATGATATTACATCCTTTGTCTAATTCGAATCAGAGTCTTTGTACGACTCATGGGAGCGATTCAAGGATCTTCTGAGAAGATGCCTCCACCATGGACTGCCAGAATGGCTTCCCATACAAACATTTTATAATGGGTTATTCGAGTCTACTTGTTCAAGTATAGATGTCATTTCTGGTGGGGCTTTCATGTCTAAGCATCACGCAGAGGGTTATGAATTGGTGGAAACAATGGCGGCCAGCAATTATTAATGGCCAAATGATAGGCAGGCCCCTAGAAAAGTAGCAGGGGTATATGAGGTTAACTCAGTCATAGCATTAGCGGCTCAGGTTGCAACGCTAACAAAAAGGCTCGACACTATGGGAGTGCAAGCAGTGCAGAATGTTCAGAGTGTCACAGCGCCGTGTGAATTGTGTCAAGGGAGCCACCCAACTGATCAGTGCGCCATAAGCCCTGAGTTAGTTTAATTTGTTTCCAACTATAGGCAGAAGTAAAATGCAAATGTCCCTACTCATTACCATTCGGGATTGAGGAATCATCCAAACTTCTCTATAGGCAACACCAATAGTAACCAAGTGCAACCATCTACCACCAGACCTAATTTTTCAAACCCTCTGGGTTTCCAAGTTTAAATCAGTACAACCAATAACCACAGAGTTCTCAGAATCAGTACCACCATCCACCACCTCAACAGGAAAGAAAACCTAGTTTAGAAGATCTCCTGTCACGATATATTGCCCAAAATGAAATAAGGAGCAATAATCAAGAAGCTTTCATCCGGAACCTTGAAGTCCAAATGGGACAATTGGCCTCTGCTTTGAACAGTCGTTTGCAAGGCACATTGCTGAGTGACACTGATGTCAACCCAAAATGGGATTGCAATGAACAATGAAAAGCAGTTACACTTTAGAGTGGGAGGACCATTAATGAAAACGGTGGAGAGAATTCTATAGTGCAAGAGGAAGTGACTGTAGAGGAACCTATTATGGAGCAGAGTGATGATAAGTCTGGGGGAGAGGAAAATTCTAAAGATGAACCTACAACACCAACCCCTATAGTGAACAAAGCTAGTCCTCCTATCCCACAGTTTCCATTCCCCCAGCGCCTGCAGAAACAAAAGTTAGATAAAAAATTTTCTAAGTTCTTAGAAGTGTTTAAAAAGCTTCATATAAACATTCTGGTTGCAGAGGAGTTGGACCAAATGCCGAGGTACGTCAAATTTATGAAAGACATATTGTCTAAAAAGAGGAACATGGGGGATTATGAAATAGTTGCACTGACAGAGGAATGCAGTGCCATCTTACAGAATAAGCTTTCGCCAAAACTAAAAGATCCTAGAAGTTTCACGATTCCATGCACTATAGGGGATCAATTCATTGGCAAGGCCTTATGTGATTTGGGGGCTAGTATAAATCTGATGCCTCTGTCAATTTATAAAAAGTTGGGGCTGAATGAAGCCAAACCCACAAGTGTGACCTTGCAATTGGCGGATAGATCTCTTACTTACCCAAAGGGGATAGTAGAGGATGTGCTTGTCAAGGTGGACAAGTTCATCTTCCCAGCTGACTTTATTGTCTTGGATTTTGAGGAAGATAGGGAGGTCCCGATAATACTGGGCAGACCATTCTTAGCAACTGGGAGGACCCTTATAGATGTGCAGAAAAAGGAGTTGACTATGAGAGTATAGGATCAGGAGGTAACCTTTAATGTGTTCAGATCGATGAAATATCCAAATACCCTTGAAGACTGTTTTCAGATTAAAGTGATTGATAATTCGGTGAGGGAAGTATTTTCAGAAACCTGCATTACAGACCCGCTTGAGGCTACACTGACAGGTGCTAGTACAATGGAAGAGCCCACTCATGTTGAATATGCTAAGTGGTTGGATGCACCCTAGAGATCTAAAATGTTCCAATGATAGTTTGAATCTCTAAATGATCAAAAAGCATCCACTTCCAAGGCCCAACCATCTATCATAGAATCGCATGTCCTCGACCTCAAGCCCTTGCCTAATCATTTGAGGTATGCATATTTAGGGGAGTCATCCACTTTGCTTGTTATCATTTCTGCATCTTTAGATGAATGCCAAGAAGAGAAGCTACTGCTTATGCTCAAATAGTATAAAATGACCCTGGGGTGGTCGATTGCAGATATTAAAGGGACCAGTTCATCTCTATGCATGCATAAAATCCTACTTGAGGAAGGATCTAAGCCAACCATTGAACATCAGAGGCGGTTAAACCCCATAATGAAAGAGGTGGTCAGAAAGGAAATTATCAAGTTGCTAGATGCGGGCATTATCTACCCATTTCAGACAGTCCTTAGGTCAGTCCCATTCAGTGCATGCCAAAAAAGGGCGGCATGACGGTAGTGTCCAATGAGAACAATGAGCTGATTCCAACCAGAACGGTTACTGGATGGAGGGTATGCGTGGACTACAGAAAGTTGAACAAGTCTACCTGTAAGGATCATTTCTGTCTACCCTTCATTGATCAGATGCTCGATAGGCTCATCGGGCACGAATTTTATTGTCAGTTGATGGTTATTCTGGTTATAATCAAATTTCTATTACTCTCAAAGATCAAGAGAAAACAACGTTCACATGCCCCTATGGGACATTTGCCTTTCGAAAAATATCTTTTGGGCTGTGTAACTCTCCTGCAACATTCTAGCGTTGCATGATGTCCATTTTCTCAGATATGGTTGAAAAGACCCTCGAGGTCTTCATGGACGATTTTTCTGTATTCGGAAGCTCCTTTGAAAATTGTCTAGCAAATCTGACTACCATCCTCAAAAGATATGTAGAGACAAATCTTGTTTTGAATTGGGAGAAGTGTCACTTCATGGTACTAGAGGGCATTATTTTGGGGCACAGAGTATCTGGTGGAGGTATTGAGGTAGACAAGGCCAAAATTAATTTTATCAATAATCTACCTCCGCTTGCACCAGTTAAAGGGGTGAGAAGCTTTCTTGGGCACGCGGGAATCTACAGACGGTTTATCTAAGACTTTTCAAAAATAACCAAATCATTCTGTACCCTATTGGAAAAGGATATGCCTTTTCAGTTTGATGAAGCCAGCCTCAGAGCATTTGAACTATTGAAGAAAATACTCATTTCGGCTCCTATTGTGGCAGCTCATGACTAGACTTTCCCATTTGAGCTTATGTGCGACGCCAATAATTTTGCAATTGGGGCAGTGTTGGGCCAAAGAAGGGACAAAGTGTTCCAAATGATCTACTACACCAGCAAAACATTGACTGATGCTCAACTAAATTACACCAAAACTGAGAAAGAATTGTTAGCAGTGGTTTATGCTTTTGATAAGTTCCATTCCTATCTCATTGGAACCAAAGTGATTGTGTACACTGACCACTCGACCATCAAATATCTGATAGAAAAGAAAGATACGAAGCCTAGTCTGATTAGGTGGGTCCTTCTCCTCTAGGAATTTGATTTGGAGATTCGCGATAAAAAGGGGACTGAAAACCAAGTTGCGGATCACTTGTCGAGGTTGGAAAACCCTCCTCATTCGAGAGATGCAGAAACAAACATAAATGACTTCTTTTCGGATGAACAACTATTTGTTGTCCAAAGCAAAGCCCCATGGTATGCTGACTTTACTAATTTTGTTGCCTGTCATGTGCTTCCTCCCAATATGAGCTATCAACAGAGGAAGAAATTCCTGCAAAGCAATATTTGTGGGAAGAACCTTTTCTATTCAAACAGTGTTCAAATCAAATTTTGCGAAGATGTCTGCTAGAGGAGGAAATTGAGGGTGTGCTCCATCATTGTCATTCCTCAAACTACGGAGGACATTTTGGGGCCCAAAGAACAGCTACTAAGGTACTCTAATCAGGTTTTTACTGGCCTACCCTATTCAAAGATGCTCATATATATGTATCACATTGCGATAAATGCCAAAGGGTAGGAACCATCTCCAAGAGGCATGAAATACCTCTACAGAATATCCTAGAAGTGGAATTCTTTGATGTCTGGGGGATCGATTTCATGGGCCCATTTTCGTCTTCCTACAACAATCTGTATATCCTAGTTGCGGTAGACTATGTCTCCAAGTGGGTAGAAGCAGTTGCCCTGCCTACAAATGATGCGAAGGTGGTGCTAAACTTTTTAAGAAAGAATATATTCACCCGTTTTGGCACACCGCGTGCGATAATCAGTGACGAAGGGTCACATTTCTGTAATAAATATTTTAAAACCCTTCTTGTTAAGTATGGGGTGACCCACATAATAGCCACCGCCTATCATCTGCAGACTAGTAGCCAAGCGGAGATATCCAACAAAGAGGTCAAGCGCATCCTAGAAAAGACTGTTAACCCTACTAGGAAGGATTGGTCTAAGAAGCTTGATGATGTCTTATGGGCATACCGCACTGCATATAAAATGCCTATCGGAATGTCTTCATATATGCTTGTTTATGGCAAGGCATGTCATCTACTTGTTGAATTGGAGCATATCGCATATTGGGAAATCCAAAAGCTCAATTTCGATGTGGATGTAGCCGGTGAACATAGATTGTTACAACTCAATGAATCAATGAGTTTCATCTGTAAGCGTATGAAAACGCTAAGTTGTATAAAGAAAAGACGAAGCGGTGGCATGACAAGAAAATAGTCGAAAGAGATTTCGAACAAGGTCAGAAGGTGCTTCTATTCAACTACCGATTAAAATTATTCCCTGGGATGTTGAAGTCCCGATGGTTGGGACCGTTCACTATTACCAAGGTGTATCCTCACGGTGCTATTAAAGTCGAAGACTCTAACTCGAACAAAACCTTTAAGGTCAATGGACAATGCCTGAAACACTACTGGGGCGGTGAGGTCGACCGGTAGAACACCTCCATCACTTTGGGTGACCCGGTGTAGTAAGGGGGGTGAAAGTCAATGTAATTAATATAAATCAAGCGCTTGGTGGGGAGGCAACCCCATCTTAGTATCGAAATTTCCTCTTTCTCTTAACTTATGTCTAGTTTTTATTCGTTCTGTTTTCCTTAGTTTGTTAGCATAGTTTTCAACTTGTTATTTCAATGTTACTTAGTATGTTGCTATTGTCTATATAGTTTATGATAGGGTGTTTAGCTAATAAGTTGTTAGATTCCATATAGTAATTAGTACGTTGTTATTACATGTGTTGCTAGTTTTGTTTTTGTGTTGTAAAAGTTTTACTTATCTGGGACTTGGCCTATGCAGGAAAAATAGCCAGGAAGCAAATTGCAGAAGCCGCGCTGCAGTGCCGGCCTCGGTAGAATATCCTTGAGTTTTTCACTTCATCTAGTATCATTTCATTACAATATTGGTCTGAACTTTCTTATGAAATTTTAATATTTTCATTCAGAGTACTATTCACAGGGTACTATTCATGGGTATTATTCACAAAGTACTATTCATGGGCACTATTCATACATACGATACTATTAATACATACGGTACTATTCATAGGTACTATTCATACATACAATACTATTCACTCGGGGTACTATTCACGAAGTACTATTCACGGGATACTATTCACGAAAAAAATTGATTTCTTTTCTGCCCAAATTATTTTTGATACATGAATATCATTCTTGAATTTTACTCCATAATTAATTATCATGTTCACAATTTGGACATTCTTGAACTCTGGATAAATTGAATTATAAATCTTTAATATTTATCCTTGATCTCACTTGATTGATTTCTTATATCATTGTCATCATCCTCATGTTTATATTGTGGTAAAAGTCATCTTTGGTCGGTAGTGCATAGATGGATTGTTGATTGGTATGATTATGACCAGGAATTATGTATTGGTATAATCATGACCTGCAATGTTACAGACAAATGATGTGGTGAAAGTCATCTTCAGTCCGTAATTCATAGATGGATTGTTGATTGGTATGATTATGAACAGAAATTGTGTATTATTATAATCATGACATGTAATGTTAAAGACAAATGATGTGGTGAAAGTTCTCTTTGGCCCGTAGTGCAAAGATGGACTGTTGATTATTGGTTTTATAGTTGTATGTCTTTGGCCGTAGTGCAAAGATGGACTGTTGATTATTGCTTTTATAGTTGAACATCGTTGGCCCGTAGTGCAAAGATGGACTGTTGATTATTAGTTTTATATTTGTATGTCTTTAGCCCGTAGTGCAAAGATGGACTGTTGATTATTGTTTTTACAGTTGAACATCTTTGGCCCGTAGTGCAAAGATAGACAATTGATTGGTTTGATCATGACTATTGTTAATACATTGAATATCTTTGGTGTAGGGTGTAAAGACAATATGATTATTTGGTGTCTTTAGCCTTTGTGGCAATGATAAACTGTTGATTTGCATGATTATAAATATGAATTGTGAATTTAACTATAATCTTTGGTGGTTCAAGTGAAGACAGGTGATGAAAGTTCTCTTTATCTTGGGCACAACAAAGATATGTTGATAAGTATTACGGGAATAAAATATTAATGATGGACTTTTAATTTGAAGGAGATAGTAGACATTATGTTTATTTGACTCTTCTAATGGATTGTTGATTCCGCTGCAATTATGGTTGAAAACTTTTATCATCTACAATATGTTCTAAATATCCGATTTATTACTGATGAAGGCTATTGATAAATTAATTATCTTTAGTCATAATAATCTTTACTAGGCAATTTGTGCTCACCCTTTTACTTCACAATTCCTTTCAGGTAGTAAGAGTGTAGCTGGGTCGAGCGGGGATAATAGGGGAATAGTGTGATGGTCCGAGACTATGGAAGTTTCTTAATACATTATAAAACAGCATGACATGCAATATATAATTGTATTGAGGACTTAAGATGGGTGTGTCGTATTTTATACATCACTTAATAATTCATTTTGGTGAACAACAATAAGGTGATGAGAACTCGGCTTTGAAAGCGTAAAAAATGCACCCCGTTAGAATGAGGAGGACATAATTGTACTAAGACCTTAGAGGATGTGTTTCCACTATCATACATGATGTCTGACCACATACAAACTCGTGTTATTATAAGATATGGTGGTGCACATCCACTTGCTGACTATATCTATGAGCATTATCTATATAATCTTGGAGTATGGTTCAAATATAATTCTCAGTTTGAGACAATGGAGATAATTATATGGCAAGAAGATACACACCATTAGAATGAACAAGTTAGTAATCTTCTCGTTCTTCATTGGGGTTTATTGGGTCAACCAAGGTTAATGCTCAAGTCCTATGATATCTATTATAACTTAGATGCATAGCCTCCCACGTATGAAGGCTTCCTTGAGCATTTTCCAAATATTTTAATTCCTAAAATAGTTATTAACTGTACCTTTATGTAAAGTATCATTGGTTTGGAGTGAGTACTGTTACTTGTATTGAAACTCATAGCTCATGTGTTGTCGTATTTTTCACGATAGTTGTATTAATGAAGTTTGTATTTGGATTATGTACCATGTGTTTAGCGACTCAGAATTGGTTGTGTGGACCTATTTTGGGGGAATCACATTAGTAACAGGATTGCAAAATTTTGAGTGTCTACAGATGCCCCTATTTATCATATTCATGCAATATAGTGGCATGGATAGGATAAAGATCACTAGACACTTGAAATGTGACAAGATAATCATGATGCAGATGCAATGCAGCATGATGTGAATGTAATATTGGGTGTTGTTCGTTTGAATGATTTCTAATGGGATGTGATAACTGCCATGCTCCCACTGCTTCTGTTAAGGGATGGAGTTGTCAATGATGACCAAGTTGAACTACTTGGTTGTCTACTTGACCAGTAGTTTCCAAAGCTCTTATCACAAGAATCTCATGATGCCATGATGGGGTTATTGCCAGCGGTTTAAACCATCCATCAGTGTTTTCTGAGCGTGATTTGAAATGAGTTGCACAAATGTCTTCAAAATCTTTAGAATGGAGGGTTCTTGCCAAAGGTTTGTAATGCCAGGGTTGCCTGAACCTCGTTAAAGTAGTTCTCAATGGCTGGGATCAACGGACCACCTCCAATGCTTCGTTAGAGTTATTGCTGACAGCTGGTAATGTTAGGGTTGCCCGACCCTTGTTGAAGTAGCTTTCAATGGCTAAGGATGTATGAAATATCCGCTGGGGATGGATTTCTGACGAGATATATGCTTTTGATTGCTATTACAACCCTAGGTTGATGGCATTGGACCTTCGCGATGCGCTGACAAGGGCAACTTTTAATAGCTGTGATCATCGACTTTGTGAACCCTGTATCTAGGAGAATACCAATGATTGATATGTAGACTGCAATTTGGTCTCTGAAAATCAGGATTTCAGGCTTTTCTGCTTAATCATGTAGCATCTTTTTTCCCGATTTGACTTTTTAACTTATGGGACCTCCTTTGCAACTTAAATTTGATCGAGCCAAAGCGGGTGGGGACCACCTAGGGTAGTCGTAGGTAGACCCGTGACTATCACGAGTTGACCCACGGCCACCCGTGGGTTATATTGCATTTGTCATCCCTTTCATAAGTCATTTTTAAGTTGAAGCCACACAAAGAATTCGAGATTTCTTCTTCAGATCTACTGAGTTTGGGCTATTTTCTGCAAAATTCGTCACCGTACAATCGTTCTGCACTATCCTGGTAACGTTTACATGTTTTTTTTTCCAGTTTTGACCGCTGGAAAGTAAGATATCATATAGAATGCTTTAAAACACATAGTAGTAAATATGCATGCTCATATGACTTAATAAAAATTATTCAACGTAGTAAATGTTAGTATTTTACCATGCTAAACGTATTGATGTGAAAAAAATTAACTTTTGAAACAGTCAATTTAGCACCTTTTTCTGCTATTTTTTCATCCTATTTGAGGACAAATGATCAAAAGTTTTGAAGGAAAGTAATCCCGGTAATTAGGCTACCCTTATAGATTATGACTTTGATATTTTTTATGCATATAGGATGTTTATAACTTTGAGTTGGTGTGCTACTGAATGGCCACCTAGTCATGCCTACGCGCATGTGGATAGTCCTTTTTACAAAAGAGCCTCTGGCGAAATTTTTTCACGAGTCTAAGCATTAAATGATCATGCATTTTTAACTATATTGTAGACGTATGTTAAAGTAATGCATGCATGCGTATAGCTATGAACTGCATTTAATGAGCTCCAAGTTAGAATTTACCACACCTTTTCTGAGGTGATTTGGAGACTTTGGTCCAGATATATGGATCTAGATCAGCCGAGTAGCTCCCGTAAGACCTCTTCAGGTGTGAGGAAGAGAGCTTCAGATGTGCCTCAGCCTCACCCAACCCGACAGCCTCGTCGGATGACAGAGTCAGTGATTCGTTCTATCAGGGTGGAGAGATCAGATGTTGAGGACGAGGAGGAGGACGTACCCATTGCGGATCTTGCTCCTTCTTCTTCCATTCCCCACAAGGAGCTTCTAGCATAAATGTGCCGATTCCAAAGCTTCGGGATGATTTGAGTCATCACCCCTTCATGCGAACGAGGTAAGAGCTGTGTTGATCTTCCTTTTCCCATTTTTGGGGGCAAGGGTTCTAATTTTGATTTGCATTGTGATGCAAGTTGTCGGCTTTACGCAGCCTAGAGGGAACTGGTTTAGCATACATTTTCTGTACCAGACTCTTCATCTAGAGTGTCGAGAGATGGTGCATGTTGGGGTTTTGAGGCTTTTTTCTCCATTCTCCCCCATTGTTATCCCTTGGGTTATCTCATGGCTTTGTCTGAGCGCTGGTTTCACCAGACTCAGTCTATCCATTTGTTGGATTGTGAGGTGATGACGACACCAATGGATTGGCATTTCATCACTGGGATGGAGTTTTCCGGGGTGTCAGTGCCTTTGGTGGCTGATATTTCCCCGACTGCCATCAGTTCCTTGTTGGGAGTCCTGGCTACGAAGTCCGTTCTGGTCCCTTGAGTGTAGATGTCATGAGTGGGGCTCTGACTGAGCCATTTCCCGATGATCGGAGGGTTAGAGATCGTATCCTTTGACTGATCATCCTCAGGGGTTGTTTCCTGGCTGATAAATCTTTGACGGTGTCATTAGCTTTAGTCAGTGCCACTCGGGAAATGGACCATTTTGGAGAGTTTGATTGGGGTTCCTATACTTTTTCCTACTTCCTCAGGGAGATACGCCTACGCTCAGAGGGCGTGACAGAGGCTTGGTTAGGGTTTTACCCATTCCTACTGGTGAGTATTTTCTCTTTTGATTTCCCTTGTTCGGGTTACTAGTTTGACTGACTGTAGATGTTTAATCTTTATTTAGCAATTTTGGGCCAACGAGAGGCTCCCATGTTTTTGTCCCGTTAGCCTATTAGGTTTAGATACCTAACCACGAGGACATCGATGGCATTACTCCACTTTAACGGAGGTTCCTGTAGCTGAGGCTTTCACCCATTTGCGCCTACAGTTGGAGTTGTTGACCGCTGATGTCATTATATGAGTTCCTTACTCTGAGAACCATTTGACAGTTGGCTCTGAGGATGGTTTCCCAAATGGTGTCGAGTATATATTGTTCACCTATCAAATTCCTCTCCTTACAGACGGAGGATGGGAGCTCTATTTAGAAAAGCGTACTAGTAGGAGCACCACAGAAGAGATTCACATTCCGATCTTTCCTCCTGCCAAGCGTCATTGGCCTTTGTCGTAGCCGATCACTGAGGTCCCATTGATGGGTGTGGATGGATTTACTTTGTCAGAGAGACCTTTCACTTAGGAGGCTTTGTACTGCTGATAGTTCCCTCGCACCATTCGAGCTCAGATCCGCGCCACACAGTTTACGTGGGATATGCTTCCTGGATCTGTCATAATGACGAATTACATTGCCTGCATTCTAGAGCCTACTCATCTGGCGCAGATTAATAGTTTGACCCAATTGTTGGACCGGGCACATTTCTTTATCCGATATTTGGGCAGAGATCCTTCCGAGGCAGATACTTTTGATCCTTCCAGCTCTGGGGCTGGCCCTTCAGGTGGCCCTTATTCAGATGGTTATGTCAGCACAGATCCTCCGTTGTATCGGCCTGATATCCCTACTGGCAGAGATTCAGTGACCCAGGAGGAGTTACATTAGATGGATAGATTGGATGATGTAGACATCAACACCATTGACTTCTTCTGATGCATTTCTCACTATATCTTTTGATAGGCCTCTATTAGATATTGGGCGGCTGTGCCCCAGTTCTCGTTATATCTTTTGATAGGCCTCTGTTAGTTTTTGGGCAGCTGTGCCCTATTTCCCTGTATTTTTCAGTTGTATACATAGCTGATGTATTTAGACGATGATGTACTTAGGAATGTATGTATACTATTTTCCATTCCCTACATCATATTGTCATTTATTTTTTATTATCCATGCATTATGTGATGGACATGCATTTCCAGAGATGAGTTTAGCATTGACCCCTGGATGGTCTTATGACACGGCTCTACAGATATCTTCATCCACTGTTAGCTAGATTGAGCATAGCCCATATGTGTTGGTGGCATCTTCTTTGAGATCGTGGTATACCAGTTTGTCCTCCCTAGATCGGGTGACAGATGATCAGCTGTTGCGACACTCTATGACCCTCCTGACATTTCAGGTTCTATCGGGCTTTATAGAGGGCATGCTATAGCATTGGGTACCAGATAGGCAGGTATTCATTTTTGATACCTAGGAATTGACTCCTACATTGGAGGAGTATGAGCGTCTTATAGACTTACCATTGGATAGGCCTTACGCTCGGATGGTTGTTTGTGACATGAGCTGACAGTTTATGACCTTGACAGACTTGAGGCGCAGAGTTGCCCTAGATGAGATTTCCTCAGGGCATGTAGTGTCCTTGAGTTTCTTGATTGACATATTTGGGTCGTTGGACAACTATATGTGATACTCTGAGGACTTCACCATTTCTGAGGGTGATTGACATGTCACCCGTGTAGACATACTCTTGATGTACATAGTGGCTTATCTTTACATGCCATTGTACATGGACCACCTGGATATCGGCGTGATCATGGTAGTCCGTGCACTTTAGGAAGGACATACAATCTTACCGATGATTCTGGCAGAGACCTTGAGGTTGGTCACATTTTGCCATTCCTATTCAGTAGGGGTTTTTATAAGCAATGCGGTCTTGTTGTATGTGTGGTTTATGACACACTTGAGACCGATTGACACTTTCAAACGCCATGGGTATTGTTTTTCCAATGAGATAGCCATGTCATACTCCTTTTAGCCGACTGAGTGTACATACGCAGCTTCTTGGTTGACTTTCTTATCAGGGATCAAGGACCCATTTGATATTTTTCCATGTTCAGGGTTCAGCTCTCCCTATAGCTTTATCACTTACGCAGCTGACATGGACTATCTTCCCCTGGTCGGTTTGAGGGGGGGTGGACCACATATCATCCACTGGCTGTTATGGAATAGTTTGACAAGTTTCAGGATATTCATCCCTTTGACGGGGAAATGGGTCAACGATTGTCATCTCGGCTTAAGTCAGTAGAGGATTTGTCCAGGATTTATGCCTGTTGAACTCATCGCGAGAGGGCTGACTTTTTGACTAGCCATCCAGGTCGCTCTCCAGAGTATTCTGCTTTGTTGGAGGCAGAGATTACATCGGCTAAGGTTGTATCCTTAGAGCCAGGTATTAATTCTGATGATGGGGAGCCTATGGAGTACCCTGATTCTCCCATCGAGGATGAGTTGTTTCCTGGTTTGTCAGTAGCTCTAGTTGTTTCCCCTAGTATCCCTACTATTGTGACTCTACATTCTGTAGATTATTTAGAGCAGAGTTTACATCTGATGATGTTTGAGAGGGATCAGGCTAGGACCTTGATGTTGACAGCTCTTTCTGATAGAGATGCCGCTTTGGTTGAGAGAGATGGTGCTCTAGCTCACAGGGATACCGCTGTTGTTGAGCGGGATGAGGCTCGATCATCTAGGGACGTAACTATTATTGAGCGGGATGAGGCTCTACCTACCCGAGATGCTACCACTACAGATAGCACTGCATTGAAATATCATACTACTAACATTATTGCAGAGATGAGTGCATTTATTGATGAGCACGGTAGCACCATACAGATGGCCGTAGATCTCCTAGCTCATGTGGATACCTTAGGGCAGGAGCTCACAGGTTTGCCTCCATCTACTGAGAGGGATGCCATGTTGAACTTGATGGCTCACTTATCCACTGGTTTGTAGATTAGCTTTGATTTTCCTGCATAGACTAGGTTAATCATTTTTGTCATGTACAAGATACATTGTATATATCAAATAGTATTATATGGTAAGGAAAAATGTTTTGATTCACTTCCATTTTAGATATGCCTTGTTACTTGCTTGATAGTTACCTGTTCTCCAGGACTTGTGATCTTGATGTATTATGAACTCCTCCTTGATGGATGGACATTGAGATGTCTCAGGATCTTTTAGAATGGATCATTGATCTTTGTATTCCCCTACCCTTTGGTGTCTTGGGACTGGTTTTTAAATGTGGTTATGGAGAGGATTTTGGCTTTCCTCTCTGAGGTTGACTGCCCCACAGATGGTCGCCGGTACTCCCTTGTATAGAGGAGACCAGGTAGTTCCATCTCTTATGGATTGGTGTTTCTCTTTGAGGATTCAACCGCAACTTAGATGGTCACCGATTTTTTTTCTCCCATTTGTGTGGGGAGACTAGGTAGTTCCAACCATGTGGTCTAAGCCGATGAAGTGTGGTTTAGCTACCCCACAGATGGTCGCCGATGTATTCCCGTGTATTGGGGAGATCAGGTAGTTCCATCTCTTATGGTTTGGTTTGAAAGTTGAAGGATGATCCCAGTACCGTTGACAGGGTTTTGTGTTTTTGTAGGGGTGAGACCGCACCATGAATGGCTACCTACGTACTCCCATTAATGAGGGGGAGATCAGGTCTGCGTAGTTCTAACCTAGAGTGAAAAGGTTGAAAGTTGTATGTTAAAGGGCGTAGATTTTATTGTTTTTTCTGTAGTTAGACTGCACCATAGAAGGTTGCCTACGTACTCCCGTGTATGAGGGAGATCAGGTCTGCGTAGTTCCAACCTAGTGTGAAAAGGTTATAAGTTGTATAGTGAAGAGGGTTTTATTTTTGTAAAGGTTAGACCGGACCATAAATGGCTACCTACGTACTCCCGTGTATAAAGGAGATCAGGTCTGCATAGTTGATAAGTGGGTTTTACACCTACTTATGGAGTACCAATTCATGCGAACTATGCCCATCTCAAGTACATTTTAATAGGTTTTAGCTGCATTTCATGTTAATTTGCATTTCGCATACTTAAAACTCCTTTTGGTGAATAAGTGCAGGAATCGGCCTATTTTGGTGGTTTTATAGGGCACGAGGCTAATGGATGCCTGAGATGAGGCAAAAGATAGGATGTGCATTGCTAGGATTGAGTGGAGCATGGATGGACAAGCATGGATAAACATAGGACATTTCAGTAGCAGTAACAACATTGCAGAACCAAGTTCAAGAGCAGGATCAGAAGACAACAACTATAAGCCGCGCGACAAAAGAGAGTTTTGAGGCTTGGCAAGGTCCATGTGAGTACCAACCAAACCATGGAACCCTCTGCAAGTTCTTGGCTACCATAAGCATGACAAGCCTCAGGGGCGCTGCGTGAGAGCCCGGCTGAACATCAGGACTTATCGTAAGTCTCATACTGCATGTGAGTAATAAGTTAGACGAAAGCCTTGTGCCTTGCCGTAAGGCCCTGAAGTCTTGACTTGTTTTATTTTATTTCCAATTTTTAAGGGTTGTAATTAATTTAAAATGATTTTCTGACTGTGTCAGGGGTATCATTTGACAATTATTCAACTTTAGTCATATTCTTTACATCGTAATTAGGGTTTATTCTCTGGGAGAGATTCCAACGTAGAAGGAGGCCAGAACTCTACTTTTCTACTCCTTCTTGGGATTTTCTACCAGAGTGGATTATTATTATTATTATTTTGCTGGAATCTTATGAGGATTTGAATATTGATCTATATTCAGCAATTGGGTTTGATTGTTTCTACCTTTCATCTTTCAATTATTTGTTTATTAATCATGTTTAGATTTGAACCCATAATGCTTTTGGTTCAGTCATGAACTAAACTCCATTATGGGATTCTAACAGATTTTAATATGTAGTTTGATTGCATGTTTAAATGCTAGTTTGTTTTAAATATCATATGGGATGTCTATCATGATTGTTTTGCATGTATGAATGCTTGATCACCATTCGTTTCAGTATTTGTATGGAATTGACAATGATAATGCAAATATGGATTGTAATCATAATAGTATACGTATATAGGACTGTGTTATATGGCTTATGTATTTCGTGAACCAGATAGACATATACTGTTTCACCGTGTAAGTTAGAATAAGGGCTTGAACTTAAAATCAATATAGTTGTAATTTCACATAGACATATAGTGATTTTGGTTATATTGATGATTACATAGAGTCTATCATCTGTGGATGTTGTGTAAGTAGGTCTTAGAGCATTGAAAAATGGCTAATACTCTTTTAGTGCTCTTGGCTACTTTCCTGTCATATGTGAACAAGTCATGAATGATTGTGGAGATTGAATGAAGTATTAAATGAAGTTAGGATCCCATTATTTCCAGATTTGATTTATTCCGTTTATTATTATTTTAGTTGCTATTTGCAACTCGAGAACAAACCAATCTTAGTTGTTAGTTTGAGCATATAAACATAGTGAATTAATTAATGCATAGCGATTTGAATTAAACAACTTTCTCTGTAGGATTGATACTTTACTTGCTCTATATTGCTTGTTGACGCATATATGCTTGCATGAGTTAGAGCTCTTTTGTTAAGACTAAAAAAGAGGCAACAAGTTTTTGGCGCCGTTGCCGGGGAAAGGCGTTTAATTTAGTATTACTATCATTAGTTTTAAGCTATATTGTATGACTTAGACAATTCTAGTCTTATCTCATTTCAGTTTTTGTTTTTGTTTCAGGAACTTGGATAAATTTTTATGCGCACGCGGTCAACCAACCCTGATTTAACACCTGTTAAGGATAACATAAACGGGAGAGGTTGGTAAGCGGGTGTTCGTAGAAATTTACAACCACAGTTAGAAAATACGACAGATAACATCGCAACCGAGGTACAAGGAGAAGAGCAACGAGAGGAGCATAGGGCTCTGAAGGAATATTCCATGCCCAATATCAATGGACTACAATCTAGCATTGTCAGACCAGTGATAGCTGCTAATACATTCGAGATAAAAACTGGCACTATTTAAATGGTGCAGAATACAGTTCAGTTTGGGGGTGCTGCTACAGATGATCCGAATGAATACCTGTTAAGTTTCAACGAAATTTGTGATACATTCAGATACAACGGTGTGACGGAAGATGCTATTAGACTAAGGTTGTTTTCATTCTCATTGAGGGATAAAGAGAAAAGTTGGCTTCATTCTTTGCCAGCAGGAGCTATAACTACATGGGAGGACTTAGCACAGAAGTTCTTAGCTAAGTTCTTCCCAATGGCTAAGACTGCAAAGATGAGGACAACTATCTCTCAGTTTGAGCAACAACAGGGCGTGTAAGACCCCGAATTTTTTTTTTTAATAAAATGGAATTTCCTTTATTTATTATTTTGAAATAGTAAGGGTTTATTTGATTAATGTGGTTAGTTATAGGTAAAATGCGCAAATATTTTTAAATAAGCAAGTGGTTATAAAATATTCATTGTTGTTGGGGAATATTCATTTGGTCGTGGAATATTTTACTGCTGTCGGGAATATTAAATGATTTGACGCTTGACCTTGTGTGGGCCCCATAACGGAAAGCAATTGGATGAAGAAAACAAGTATGAGTTGTTTATAAATAACAGGCGTAGTTATTCAAGTATTATCTTGTTGGAATACCCAGTGGTTAAAACACAGTAATACGCGTTGTTTCACAATAGCACATGGTATTGCACCAATTGTTGATTTTTACGTAAGAAGGCACTACTCAATAATTGTTACAATAATTACTGTTCAGTATTTTATTTTATTGATTCAATAATTGCTACGTTGATATTTTATATTACTGTTGTTTCAATAATTGTCACTACACAGTATTTTCCATTATCGAGCAATAATTCATATTATCTGAATAAAATTATTAGATAACATTATTGGCAATGTCTAGAAAGTTACATCAAGGAGAGGTTTGGTCACCTAATTGCGGCACAAGAAGGAGAAATCCTTATTGGAAAGGCCCTCTTTCACGGGAGCAGTCACGGTTGTCGATTATTGTGATTCGTAATATTATTTGTGAATAATTAATTATTGATTTATATGATTAGGAAAATATTGATTTTATGTGGATATAGATGGAAAATTTTTAAAGTGACAATTGTTAAAAATTGATATTTTATCTTTTCTGATAAAATAATATTTTATATATATATATAATAATGATGATATTTTTAAAATGAATGTGGGATATATGAGTATATCCGGAGGAAGAGTATTTTTGTTGCATTAAATGATTAACACATGTTTTGTGTGTTGGTGGACCCCATTTCTTGACTGAAATTTGATTATAGCCTGTAAAATCGTCCGTATGTGGATTTCGGTCAATTTCTGTTTGGAATTTGGAAAAACTTAAACTTTCAAAGTTGTAGAGAATTGAATTTCCTATAAAAGGACATAAGATTCGAATTTTTCTGATAAGAGGGCTATTTATTATGAATTATTGAAGTTCCGAAGTTCTGAAATAATTGATTTTTGGAAGTTTTAATTATTTTTAATAAGAAAAACGTTTTTTCAATTGTAGGCATGTGTTAAATGGTTGAGATCAGCTAGTGAGGTATGCTAAGGAAATTAAGAAAAGTATATTAATATTTTATTAAATTTTTTGCTTTGGTGTTCTAAGCATTTTTCTATAAATAGAGTGCTTAGGTTTGAATTGAAAATCACACCAGAAACTGAAGTTTTCTCTCTTTTTCTCTCTCTATATTATCGAGCGTATTCTTGTGAGTATTTTAAGACTTTGAGTGTTGCTATAAGGTGCAAGTTCCCTTCAACACTATATCATGTATTCCAGTCAGAAGTACTGTCTTTTCGAGGTAAGGGATGTTATTTTTTTTTATAAATGATATTATTTCTTTCAATATCATTATGCCGAAATATTGGTAAGATTTTTCTTGTGAAATTCTTATCTTTTCATGTTGGGGTTACTATTCACGAATTACTATTCATGAGTTACTATTCACGAGTTACTATTCACGAGTACTATTCACGAATCATGATGATTTTTCTTGTGGAATTTCTACCTTTTAGTGTCGAAGTTACTATTCACGTATACGGTACTATTCACGTATACGACACTATTCATGAATACGACACTATTCACAGAAAAATGAAAATTTCTTTTCTGTGTCTAAGATTATCTGTTATGGTTTCTATCATTGATTGGATCTATGTTTTGATCTTTATTTTTGAATTTTGCTCCACAATAGTTTATTATGGAGTATTTTTGAACATGGATAAACCGAAGTACAAGTCCTTACTATTTGTTCTTTTGTTTCACTAGATTCGTTTTCTTTAAAATATTTTTCATCATCCTCAGTCCTAAATGATGATATAACTGAATATCTTTGGCCTGTAGTGCAAAGATGAATGATTTCTTGATGAATATCTTTGGCCCGTAGTGCAAAGATGAGCAGTGTTGAGATGAACATGATTAATGATGAATATCTTTGGCCGTAGTGCAAAAGATGACTATTTGATTCAAGATGTATATTGATTGATGTTACGAGGATAAAATATCGATGATGGACTTTTAAATTCATAGATGATAGTAGATTTCATTCTCTACTTAACTCTTCTAATGAATTGTTGTTTCACCGCATTGTTGATCTAAAACTTGTTGTCTATTGTATTCTATCGATTTTCCCTGTTGAAGACTAAGGATAATTTGTTGTATATTATCTTAGTCATAATATTCTTTACTGGGCTAGTTGAGCTCACCTTTTCCTTTTGGTCCATTTTTCTTCTCGTGGAGAGCGAGAATATAGCGAGAACTAGTCTGGAGTGTGGAGTAAAGGTTCAAGACAGTTGTTTTAGTAGTCCTCACTATTTTGTAAAATAGTGTATCAATAATTGTAATGAGGACTTATTTGAGTGTGGATATTGTCTAGAAGACAATATTTGTATTTAAACTCACAGTTTATGTGTTGTCGTATTTTGCACGACAATTATTTTAATGAAGTTGTAGTTGTTTCTGTATCATGTATTTGGCGACTCAGAATGGGTGATGTATACCTATTTTGGGGGCGTCACAGGGCGAGTCCTTATATGAAGCATGGGAGAGATACAAAGAAATGCTGAGGAAGTGTCCACATCACGGTATGCCAGATTGGATGGTGATCAACACGTTTTATAATGGATTGGGATGGCAGTCGAGACCAATTGTAGATGCAGCTGCAGGAGGGGCATTATGGGCAAAGAACTATGAAGAAGCCTATAACCTGATCGAGACAATGGCATCCAACGATTTTTAGAATCCTACATCTCGGATGCAACAACCCAAAGTTGCAGGTGTGTTGGAAATTGATGCTATTACTCAGTTGTCAGCACAGATGGCAGCCATGGCAAAGAAGATAGATACTTTGGCAGAAGGAAAAGTAAAAGACGGTTGCCTTCATCAGATGAGATTTTGTCTTGGGTCACACTCGACGGATCAATGTGCTATCGGCTCGTAATCGGTCGCGATATGTGAGCAAGCAACTCGTAAAAGACCAAGGTCAATTTTAGAACTCATACCACCCCAACAACCATAATCATCCAAACTTTAGTTGGTCGACTAATCAAGGGAATCAGCAGAATCAGTTTCAATCGAATAATCAATTTCAGTCACAACCAGCGCAACTGCAGTTTAATCCTAGACCACCCTTTCCGCCGGGATTTTCTCAACAACAACAACAACATCACACTTCAGCTGCACCTCAACAAGAAAAGAAATCAGAAGTGGAGGAGATGATGATGAAATACATGGCAAACACAGAAGTTTTGATCAAGAGCCAAGCAGTGGCTATAAAGAATCTGGAAACTCAAATGGGGCAGATGGCGAACATGCTTACTAACAAGCCCCAGGGTTCATTTCCAAGTAATACAGAGACAAATCCAAGAAGAGATGGGAAGGAACAATGTCAAGCGATCATATTGAGATCTGGGAAAGATTTGTCAGATTCGCAAGTCAAGTCGCGCTTACCATGAGATTAGACTTGAGGAGAGCACTGCCTGTCAAGGCAAGGCAAGAAAGCGATAAGTTACTCAAGAAGAAAATTTGGAAAAGTCCGAGGTTTAGCAGGAAGAGAGCCGAAAAGCGAGTTGGAGGAGAAGCTTAAGAGTCCATTACCACCAATTCACATTCAAGTTCAGATCCGCAGAGATTAAAATAAAAAGGAAGATAAGCAGTTCAAAGAAATTCTTGGAGGTATTCAAAAAGTCTGCGAGATCAACATACAGTCACGAGGCATTGGAACAAATGCCCGATTCGCTTAAGTTTATGAAGGGTATAATTGTCAAGGAAGAGGAGACTAGATGTGTTTGAAATGGTAGCCTTGACAGAGGAATGCAGTGCAGTGCTTCAGCAGAAACTACCTCCAAAGCTGAAGGATCCAGGAAGCTTCACAATTCCATGCACCATTGGAAAGATGAACTTCAGTAAGTGTTTATGTGATCTTACGGCAAGCATAAATTTGATGCCCTTGTCAGTGTTTAACCAGTTGGGATTGCCGGATCCAAAACCAACAAATATTGCATTACAGTTAGCTGACAGATCCATCACATATCCACGGGGACTTGTTAAAGATGTGTTGGTTAAGGTGGACAAGTTTATTTTTCCAGTTGACTTCATCATTCTAGACTATGAGGAGGACAAAAGCATACCAATAATACTGGGGAGACCATTCTTGGCCACATGCAGAACGTCAATAGATGTACTCACTATGCGTGTCCAGGATCAAGAGATCACCTTCAACGTCTTTAAAGCAATCAAATTACCAACGAATGAAGAAGTGTGCTTCCTGGTTGACGTGGTGGATTGGTGCCTACAGGATGAAGTGAAGAAATCGAGGAATTATGGACCATTGATATGGGCAACGGGTAAAAATTCAGAGTTAAAGGAAGAGCCATTGACGAAAGATGAAGTCATTAAATTTCAGGATGCGGCGGACAAGAAGGAAGGCACCTCAATCCCATCTGTGACATGAAACTCAGAGATAGTCAAGCTAATTGACTATAACTTAGCGCTGGATGGGAGGCAACCCATTATTACTCTCTCCATTGATTTGTTTTTAGTTATTCATTTTGGGTTATTTCAGTAGTTATATCGAATTCATTTTTAATAGGATACTTGATGTTCATGCTTAAGTGTGTAGCAAGAATTGCTTTGCGAATATTTTCAAGATGTTAGCATTATGAGGCCACTAAGTCATGCATTAACAAGGTGCATTAATGTATATGCAGGAACCATCATTGGACAGCATCACTGATAGGTAGAGTGGAATTGAATTTTAGCATTGCAGAGATCAAGATCGGCATGCCATTGCATGGCTTTAGTTAACACAAAATCGCTACCGAAAGGCCAAGCCCATTTTGACAACAATTCATTACGCAAGTCTCAAGACTCAAGACGCCCAAATTTCAAAGACAAACTCTCAAGCGCGATAATCAATTAAAACAGATCTGAACATTTTAAATAAAGTTGTGGACCATTTGGACTCTCATTTGGAATAATAACAGACACGAAATTCTCTCACTCTCCATAACTCACGTCGCTATCTATCTATCAGTTACAAGTTTGTGCCGTACATCTCTCAATCAATTAGCCACGATTCTCTCCTCAATCAAAGTCTATATCTCCTCAACTTCTCCAAGTGCACTATAAAGCTAGGGTTCCTAATTTGAATTGCAAAAACGAGTATTGAGGGTTATCAATTCTCCAAGCTTTTCTTCATTCTCAATCATATAATCTGTGAAATCACTATCAAATACAAATGGGGCCTAAGCGAGCACGGTCTATTGCGTCGTCTTCTTCATCCTCTTCGGTCAGTCAAGAGGCTGATATTATGGATCACACCAAATTCCTCAACTTGGAAGCTCAACAAGAATACTACCGCATTGTGGCGAAGACGTTCGTCAAGGAGCGAGGATTCAAACCGGAGGGGCGGGATGGCCAGTTGTGCACCATGATTCGAGAGAGAGGCTGGGGTGGACTAACAGCTACTCCAATACCCGTTCCTATGAGCATAGTCCGTGAGTTCAATACCAATGCCAAGGTCACTATGAGCGGGATATCTCTAATTCGTGGTATCGAGGTAGATTACAGACCCCGTGCCATCCGATTAATTTTCAAAATTACTGATGCACCGCCAGTGGGGGCTGCTAATTGGGTAACCAGTGCTCATTTGGAGACCGATATGGAGTTGATTATTGCAGAGTTATGTGTGCCAGATACGAAATAGACATATAAAGTTGGCACGACACAGCCACGTATATTCCCAGCTGCAGCCCTAAATCGCTATGCAAAAGCATGGAACTTATTTATATGTGTCAAGCTCATGCCTTCCGCCCACCAGCACGAAATAACAGCGGAGAGGGCACATATTCTTTGGGGCATAATCACCAGAAAGTACATTGACATTGGTCATCTCATTCATGAGAATATGTTGCGTTATCTACGGGGAGGAACGATTAGGAGCATTCCACACGCATCCGTGGTTGCCATGCTTTGTGCTAATCAGGGATGCAACTGGGGCAATGAGCAAATGCAATACCCAAGCCAGGACATTACTCATGCCACGATTGAAAAATTTGAGGACTGGGCAGGTGGTATACCGCACCCACGCGGACAAGGATTCATCATGCAGCCCACTTTTCCAAAGCCACCACAGCAGCCATCGCAGACAGACGAAGCTAGCCCGTCCACGCACGGACGTGCCACCCATGGCGATCGCCAGCTCCGAAGGTTGGAGCGCAAAGTCGATGCCATGTACGATAATTTGGGTACATTCGCGACGGGACTCACAAGAGCCTTGGCCGAAGCTTTTGCGCAACAAGGAACAACACTAGAATGGCCTCAGTTCGGAACCGCAGCACCATATCCACCACCAGATTCACCACCCGAGGAGGGTGGCACCACCGATAATTAGGGGAGTTTTTCGTACCCTTTAACTTCATTCAATGGGGCATTGAATATTCTAAGTTTGGGGGTATTGGGGAGTAGTTTAGTTGCATGTAGTTTAGCATGATTAGTTTCATTCTTTAGTTTTTGCATGTTCAGTTTAAATTTTTAATTTTTTGTCATGTTTAACGTATATTTCTGCTTATATAATTGCATGTTCATGTTTAGTTAGAGTATCTCACAGTTCTTGCCATATAGAAATTTTTGTCTAGTCAATGATGATAGTGAATTTTGTTAAATGATTTTTGAGTATTTTTGGATAATTCGAGCTGAGATATAATGTTTGACATAATGAAATTCATAATGTTGTTTAAATGCTTTCGGTTTGCACAAATGTGTTCACAATCGCTTGTATGTATAAGAAGCATGTGTTGCAATGCTCGATGGAAAAATGTAGTTTTAAAAAGGGAAATATGTGAAAAGTGAGTATAGACTGTATAAAACATTGATTTTTAAACTTTGGGAAAACATGGGTATCTGTGTATAAAAAAAAAGAGAAAAGAAAAATGGCAATAACGTGGCTAGTCTTATTTCGGGGCCCTAGCTACTTGAGTAAGTACGCCCGAGGGGATTGTCTCTACACCTAGCGCCCTAAGGCCTTTCATGGTTTGGGAGTCGTTGGTTGAAAGCTCGCTAAAGGGTAGCAGTGTGCCTAATGGAGTAAGACATTGCACAGTCATGTGGAAAAAAAAAGATAAGAAAAATAGCAATAAACACTGCGGGGAAGTGAAAAAGTCATCCTCGTGAGTAGAAATAAAGCAGTTAAGCCCAGTATTGAACCTTGGTTTATTTTAAGATGTTGGAATAGTCTTGGTTGCATATATATACATAATTCTTGATTTAAGCTACAATTTTCTGTTTTGAGCAATATAGCATGAATATTCTGTGCCTAAATCAAGTATTGGCGAACACAACACACACACACAGCATCTCTATAGTATTTTTGAATTATCTGAGTGTATGACATTATGCCTGCAGTTGGATTTGAATCTGTTTTCTTGAATCTAAAAAAAAATTGCTGAGACAAATGGGACTGAATTTCTATGATAGTTGGGACAATGTGAGATTTAGTTGCATAATAATATAGTTGCATTTTCATTGTTCATTAGTGTGCATTGCTTGAGGGCAAGCAACAGTTCAAGTTTGGGGGTATTTGATAAGTGGGTTTTTCACCTACTTATGGAATACCAATTCATGCGAACTATGCCCATCTCAAGTACATTTTAGTAGGTTTTAGCTGCATTTCATGTTAATTTGCATTTCGCATACTTAAAACTCCTTTTGGTGAATAAGTGCAGGAATCGGCCTATTTTGGTGGTGTTATAGGGCACGAGGCTAATGGATGCTTGAGATGAGGCAAAAGATAAGATGTGCATGGCTAGGATTGAGTGGAGCATGGATGGACAAGCATGGATAAACATAGGACATTTCAGTAGCAGCAACAACATTGCAGAACCAAGCTCAGGTGCAGGATCAGAAGACAGCCAAACCATGGAACCTACTGCAAGTTGTGTGGCAGCGAGCATGACAAGCCTAGGGGGGCGCCCGCATGAGAGCCTCCGGGTGAACATCGAGGACTTCATCAGAAGTCTCGCTACCTGCGTCACGAGTAATAATAGACGGACGATTTATGGCTATTGCTGCATGTAGCGAGGCCCTAAGTCTTGACTTGTTTTATTTTATTTCCAATTTTTAAGGGTTGTAATTGATTTAAAACGATTTTCTGACTGGTTTCAGGGGTATCATTTGACAATTATTCATCTTTAGTCGTATTCTTTACATCGTAATTAGGGTTTATTCTCTGGGAGAGATTCCAACGTAGAAGGAGGCCAGAACTCTACTTTTCTACTCCTTCTTGGGATTTTCTACCAGAGTGGATTATTATTATTATTTTGCTGGAATCTTATGAGGATTTTAATATTGATCTATATTCAACAATTGGGTTTGATTGTTTCTACCTTTCATCTTTCAATTGTTTATTTATTAATCATGTTTAGATTTGATCCCATAATGGCTTTTGGTTCAGTCATGAACTAAACTCCATTATGGGATTCTAACGGATTTTAATATGTAGTTTGATTGCATGCTTAAATGTTGGTTTGTTTTACATATCATATGGGATGTCTATCATGATTGTTTTGCATGTATGTATTTGTATGGAATTGACAATGAACATGCAAATATGGATTGTAATCATGATAGTATACGTATATAGGGTTGTGTTATATGGCTTATGTATTTCGTGAACCAGATAGACATATACCGTTTCACCGTGTAAGTTAGAATAAGGGCTTAAACTTAAAATCAATATAGTTGCAATTTCACATAGACATATAGTGATTTTGGTTATATTGATGATTACATAGAGTCTATCATCTGTGGATGCTGTGTAAATAGGTCTTAGTGCATTGAAAAATGGCTAATACTCTTTTAGTGCTCTTGGCTACTTTCATGTGATATGTGAACAAGTCATGCATGATAGTGGCGATTGAATGAAGTATTAAATGAAGTTAAGATCCCATTATTTACAAATTTGATTTATTCCGTTTATTATTATTTTAGTTGCTATTTGCAACTTGAGAACAAACCTATCTTAGTTGTTAGTTTGAGCATAAAAACATAGTGAATTAATTAATGCATAGCGATTTGAATTAAACAACTTTCTCTGTGGGATCGATACTTTACTTGCTCTGTATTGCTTGTTGACGTATGTATGCTTGCATGAGTTATAGCTCTTTTGTTAAGACTAAAAAAGAGGCAACAATAGTTCGTCCCTGATGGGACAAACTGATGTGGTGAAAAAGGTTTGAAAACCTGAATTGAATGATGGATTTGATCCAGAACCAGGATACTGGTTTGCAGGTAACTTCAAACATAATACCGTTTCACTGTGTCTGAGTTGGGGAAATTCATCACCATCCATTTTATGCAATCTGAGGGCTCCTCCTATTAATACCTCCTTGACAATAAACGGTCCTTCCCAGTTTGGGGCGAATTTTCCTTTAGATTGATCTTGGTTGTCAAGGACTTTCTTCAAGACCAAGTCATTATCTTTGAACTACCGTAGCCAGACTTTTTTGTTGTAGGATCGAGTGATCCTCTGTTGGTATAATTGACCATTGATAAGTAGGTTTTATACCTACTTATCCGGTATCTGTTACTTGAATTATTTACTTCACTCATGTTTCCTAATTACTTTTCATGCATTTTGTGTTCATTTTATAGATTATATGCTTGGGAGATGTGTGAGCAACTATTGGTATGAGCAACTATTGGAACTTGGATTATATTATAGAGCTTCTTCTTAGCTTTCCCGAACATCTTGAATCATACCAATCGGAGTTCGGATGCATGAGTTATGACGTACCAACGGACGTTGAACTTCATAGAAGTCGATTCCGGCCACATTTCGACCTTCATCCATCTGTTATTTCTCAATTCGTAAAAATTGAAAGTTGTAGAGCTCGTCGATATCTTCGATTTGATAGGTTTCAGGCCTCGTAACTCTTCCCGGATCAAACGTTATGGTCGTTTTACCAGAAGACACTGCAGCAGAAAAAGGATGCCCCAAGGCGGGGCTTTTACTATACAAAACCCGTCACGTAAGCAGGGGTACAAGTCGCAAAAAACAAGATTACCATAGATGGTAAAGGCGGGCTTTTTGTGAAGGGTACGGGCCATAACACGTTTTTGATGCGTTTTGGGTCGAATTTTGATACCTTTTTTACTCCAAATTGGATTGGGTTTGTTCCTAAGCTAAAAATTAGATTTGTAATCTATAAATACATGATGGGAGGCATAACAGAGATGATATAGATTAGATTAAAAGGAGGATTACATTTGATTATATTAGAGTAGATTAGATCAAAACCCTAGTTCTTATTAGATTTGGAGATTGAAGCAACTTAGAGACCATTGAAGATTCAAAGTAGGAGCAAGGAGGGAGCATCAAATCTGCAGACAGCGGATTCTATCTTTCTCTTTTCTTCTATTTTTATCTTTTAATGTGTTTTCAAGTGTGGATTCTTAGTTTTAATTCAATGAACTAATTATTTGTTTGAGATTACAATGGATCTTATTGTGTAGTTTATTTTAATATGTTTCGCTATCAATTATTATGTTCTATTGCGAGGATTGTCTATTGTGATTTGGACTTAATTGTTTAATTGATTGGCCATCAATTACTGTGATAATCTTTATGAACTCGAGAGATGAAGTATAGATTTAAATCTGATCATAGTAGCATGTGATTGTGTTTTCTGAATGGCGTTAGAATACATAATTTATGTATAGGATAGAGATATACCTAACACCATATGTAATCTTATAGAGAACTTGTGCTTTAAATTCTTTTTAATTTAATTGTAATTTACATAGAAATATAGTGAATTAGTTAATTAGGGTGTCTTGCTTAATTCTATCATCTGTGGATTTAAGTAGTATGGGTATTATGCATCGAGAGGTGGTTTTATCTGCTTTAGTGTTCTTGATTAACAATTCAGAATAGATAATAATTGATGAGAAGTGTGTTAACTTAAATGAAGCAATAAGTGAAGTTGTGATTTTAAATCTCCGTAATCTTAATTTAATTAGTGGAATTTAATAGTAGTTTAATTATATAATTTGAAATTCATTTGTTTAAATAAGATTGAGTTGGTCATGGGTTAGTACTTGGTGATTTTTATTAAACAATTCCTCGTGGGAATGATACTCTACTTTCACTTTATTACTTGTTGACCACGTATACTTGCGTGTTGTGCGTAACTAGATTTTACCCAACAACCATGGAAGATGGTTGTGGCCTGCCTTTCATCTATCAGAGACAACTGGTGGTACCAATCTTGTAACCATTGGTCTTCATCTATCTAAGCATCTATCAATACTATCAGGGATTCCATTTCCACCTCTATGGGGAGCATTGCTTCCATGCCATAGGTTAATGAGTAGGGGGTTGCCCCAGTGGAAGTGTGCATTGACGTTCTGTAGGCTAATAGAGTCAGAGGCAACAAGTCAGGCCATCCTTTGTGCTTGGCAGACATCTTTTGCATGATCTTTTTGATATTCTTATTAGCTGCTTCAACAACACCATTCATCTTTGGACGATAGATGACAGAGTTGAGATGCTTGATGTGGAATTTACTGCATAATTCCTCCATCATGTGGTTGTTGAGGTTTTTAGCATTATCTAATAAAATCACCTCTAGTTGTCCATATCGACAAATGACATTATTTCTGATGAAACCAATGATCACCTCTTTAGTAACTCTGGGGGAAGAGGGTACTTCTACCCACTTGGTGAAGTAGTCGATAACGATGAAGATAAACTGATGACCATTGATGACTTTGGGCTCGATTGGCCCGATCACGTCCATTCCCCACAATGGGAAAGGCCAGGGTGAACTCATATTGTGGAGTTCCCGTGGAGTGGCATGGATAGCATTCCCATGAATTTGGCATTGATAACATCTCTTGATGTGATCATCACAATCAGCTTTGAGAGAGAACCAGTAGTGCCTTGTTCTTAAGATTTTCTTGACAAGTAGAGGGCCGCTCATGTGTGGGCCGCATACTCCACCATGGATTTCATCCATGAGCCTATGAGCTTGGTCTTTGTCTAGGCATCTTAGAAGGCCTAGTCCTGCATCTCTTTTGTAGAGTGCATTTTCGCTTAGATAGAATTTCATGGCCATTCTATGGATCCACTTTCTTTCAACTTGACTCGCCCTAGTGGACATAGATCCATCTCGCAGATACTCCTTAATGGACTGATACCAAGGGTGCTGGATGGGAGGCAGCTCATCTGATACTTCTCCGATGTAATTCCCATAGGCTGGAGCCTTTTGGCGGGCAAATGTGATACTTTGAATGATTCCCTTTTCAGGTATGTTGATCAAGGAGGCCAAAGTTGCTAGTGCATTAGCAAAGTCATTCGTATTTCGAGGAATGTGGAGGAAGGATATTTTTTTCGAACTCCGAAGCCATCTGGATAACTTGCCGATGGTGAGGCAAGAAATACAATTCTTTGGTGTGATAGACCCCAGTAGTTTGTTTGATTACCAGCTCAGAATCTCCAAAGACAGTTAACCTTTTGACGCTCATGGATTGGGCTAGTTTCAACCCCATTATACAACCTTCATACTCAACTGTGTTGTTGGTGCTGACAAACTGCAATTTGAAGGCAACGGGATACTGCTCTCCCGAAATAGATACCAAAACTACTCCAGCTCCGGCACCTTCCATGTTTATAGCTCCATCAAAATACATCCTCCATGACTAGGTTTTATCATAATGATGGTGTTGCCGAATTGTCATTACCCTTTCATCGGGGAAATATGTTTCCAAGGGTTTGAAATCCACGGATGGTGTTGCGGCCAGTTCATGTGACAAATGATATTTTTGTAATTTAATTTGAATATTTATTGAATTAAATAAATATTTTTCGATGATTTAGTTATTGGGTTAAATAATTAATTGATGAATTTGTGGAAGATTAATTTAATTATATGTGTTACATTGATTAAATTAATGTGGAGAATTTTATTATTCAAAGTATGTATTTAATTGAGCTTATTTGATTAAATGAATTATTTAATAAGCATAATGTTATTCTAATTAATTTAATAATTAATTAGAGATTTAATGATTTGACATAATTAATATATGAGAATTTAATTATGTGACTATGTGATTTAATGTGGAATTAGTCTATTTTATTTAATTAAATTAAATAAGATATTTTATTAATTTCTTAAATGGGTGTGACATTATTAAACTATATAATAAGATTTTAATTAAAATAAATGAAAAAAGAGCCTTTTAAAGGCTAGCCAAACATGGCCCTAAGAGGAGTTGGCCAGTTAACCCACTAAGGGATTAACCAACCATGACAATGCCAGTTATGAGTGCGCATACATCAGTCTTATTTTTATACTTCCGTATTTTATTTTATAAGACTTGAACTTAGAGAATTTCAGAGAGAGTTTAGAGAGAATCTTGGAGAAAGTTTGAATTAAAGGTGAAGTAGAGAAGAAATTTATCATCTTTGAATCATATACACTAGCAGGGTAATCTCTTCAACCCAAACTTTAAATTACATTCTTATATTTTGTGAAAAAACTACTTCAAAGTCCTATGTGATTGAAGAGATTTACAATTGATGAGTATATGATGTTATATATATATATATATATATATATGTTAGTATATGTTTATATCATATATGTGACGCCCCCAAAATAGGTATACATCACCTATTCTGAGTTGCAAAATACATGGTACATAATACAAATACAAACTTAAATATCTGACATGATGGTGTGAGTTTTAATACAAATATTGTCTTACAGGCGATTCAAACTCAAAATAAGTCATCAATACATTTATTATCACACTATTTCACAGAATAGTGAGGACTACTAATGCTCTCATCTGGACCGTCAATCCATTCCCCGACTAGTCCCAGCTATATTCTCATTTCCTGAAGAGAACATTGAAAGAAAGGGTGAGCTCAACTAGCCCAGTAAGAAATATTATGACTAAGATAATGCAGAATAAATTATCATTAGCCTTCAACAGTATAACAACTGATAGAATATAATAGACAACAAGTTTTAGATCAACATGTGACGCCCCCAAATCCGGTTATCTTCCAACCCGACAGATGGTGCTACACGGTGCTACAGTTCACATAAACATTCAATTGAAATACCTCAAAAGAACGGATATGTCTTATATATATCAAAAGAATATTTACATTCCCCAGGTTCTTTACAACCAATACATTGTCTTTGTCATAATATCATTATTATTCCTTACAAAACCTATACTATTACATGTGACGCCCCCAAAATTAGGTATACATCATCCATTCTGAGTCGCCAGATACATGGTACAAAATTCAAATACAACTTTATTTATAAAACTGTTGAGCTGTCGTATAGAATACGACCACAGTTAACTGTGAGTTTTAATACAAATGTATATAACTCTCATGGTGCCTCGACCACAACCTTACAATGGTACTTTACATAAAAGTATAGTCAAAAACTATTTTAGAAATTAAAATCTTTGGAAAGTGCTCAAGGAAACCTTCGTACATTGGAGGCCATGCGTCTAGGTTATAATAGATATCATATGGCCAAAGAATTATCCTTGGTTGACCCAATAGACCCCAAAGAAAAATGAGAAGATTACTATTATCTTTTTCCCAATGGTGAGTCTTCTCTTGACATATAAATATCTCCGTTGTCTCCAAGTGAAAATTATGTTTCAAATAAACTCCAAGATCATACAGGTAGTGCTCGTAGATATATTCAGCTAGTGGATGTCCACAACCATGTCTTATGATAACACGAGGTTGTATGTCATTAGACATCTTGTATGATAGTGGCAAAACACCCTTCCAAAGTTAGGTTCACCTCACCCTATTTGATTCACCAAATATAACTACTAAATGTTGTATAGAATCTGACACACTTTTCTATCTTGTTTAGGGAGGACCTCCATAGCTAGAGACCATTGTTCTATTCCCTGTTATCCCCAGCTCGACCGTGCAACACTCTTACTGACAACACTCTTATTACACGAAAGGAATTGTGAAAGAGAAAGGGTGAGCACAACTAGCCCGATAAATAAAGAATATCATGACTAAAGATAATTAAATTATCAATAGCTTTCATCAATAATAAATCGAAATTTAGAACATATGGTAGATGATAAAACTTTTCAACCATAGTTACGGTGAACGAAGCAATCCATTAGAAGAGTCAAATAGACCATAAGGTCTATTATCTTCTCTATGTTAAAAGTCCACCAATAATGTTTTATCCATGTAAAATAAATCAACAGTTCTTGTCGACAATCATATGAATAACTTATAATCATAATTGTGGTTCTAAATTCCTCTTCGCAACCAGGACGAAGATAATTTTCATCACCTATCTTAACCTGAAACATCAGAAATCATGGTTATACCAAATCAGAATTCCTGCTCATAATCATACTAATAAATTCATCTTTGTACTACATCCAAAGATATTCATTAGCAATTCATCTTTCCACTACATGCCAAAGACATATAACTGTATTTTAGAAGAGTCAAGTAGATCATGATACCTACTATCTTCTATGAATTAAAAGTGTATAATAAATATTTTATCATTTGAGACTCGACAATAAATAATCCACATCATGAATCACCCCATGTACTACTGACCGAGGATATTCGTTAATATCACATCCATGAATTTATATTTCATCATTTGAGACTCAACTCGATAATCAATCCATATCACTTTGAATTATCCATGCACTACTGGCTAAGGATATTCGTTAATATCACGACCACGAATTATCCATGCACTCTGGGCTAAAGATAATCGTGTTTTTTTCATCAACGGTCATGATCATGCCATAAAATAATTCATCTTTGCACCCTTGGTAGAAGAGAATCCATAGCCATAATCATACCAAAAGCGTCCATCAATGCACTACAGACGATGAGGACTTTTTCCACATCATTTGTAACATTACGGTCATGATTATACCGAATAATCCCTGGTCATAATCATACCAAGTCCATCTATGCACTACGGCCAAAGATGACTTTCAACACAATATAAGCATGAGGATGATGACAATGATATAAGAATTAATCAAATGAGATAAAGATAAATATTAAACATTTATAATACAATTTATCCAGCGTTGATAATAACCAAATGTTATCAATTACTTAATAATCTCATAATCTAATATCATTAATATTATAACAATATTTTAATCATTTCTTAAACTTATAAACAATTTATTTCAATTGTTTACACTTTATCAAATAATGCATTTAATCATTCAAAAATGCCATACTCATAAGATTTCATAATCGATGATCAAATCTCTCATCAAAAATCTGCATATATACCCTATATAGGATTCTCAAGCCATAAAATCCTATTTTCCAATTTTATTACTTCACATAACATATATAATTCATTTACTCATAACTAGTTCATTTTCATGAAAAATACAAATCGAGTCCCAAAAATATTTCTTTTTAAGGATTTAGCGAGAATATAGTCCCATCTTGAACATATATTTTTCTTAAAATTTTTAAAATTCATTTACTATTTTTCATATATGGCTAAAAAGCGCGAATATTTAGACATTTATCATAAATTGTACTTTTGTCCAAAAATTTGAAATTTATAGGTATACTCTGTTATATACATATACTCCCAATAAAATTTCACCAATTTTGGAGTTAACCACAAGGCGTTATAAGGGTTTACTTTTAAAATAGTCTTTTTCCATAAAATCCATAACTCTTAATCTATACATCCAAAAATCGCCATTTTTGGACACAATCTAGAAAACTCATCAAATTATCATTTCAAATTTTTTCAGAAGTTTTGAGGTGGAAAAAATTAAAAGCGCCATTGGCGAAACCCTTTTAATGAAAATACTATTCGTATGAATACGAAGGATCATTTACAATGCATGCGGTAAATCACATAGGCGAGTTATTTCAGCAGAATAATAATAAAGAATGGAACCAGGGTCATGCGTAAATGCATACGACAGGATATTCAACAGAATAATAAATAATGAAATAATGAAGAATTCACAAGAATGCGATAGACCAGCCTTATAAAAATAAGTTATTCCAACAGAATAATAAATAATGAAACCAGGTCATGCATAAAGCATAGACAGGATGTTCCAACAGAATAATAAAGAATGGAATAACAGAAGAATTTCACCATGTATGCGGTACTTCGCATAAATAGGTTATTCAACATAATAATAAATAATGGAATAATGAGAAGGTCCGTCCGTAAGCGTTTGCATGCACGCAGACGAGGATATTAAGCGAGAATAATAAAGAATGGAATAACGGAAGAATTTCACCAAGTATAGGGTAGGGTAGCAGCGTATCTGAGTTATTCAACAGAATAATAAATAATGGAATAACGAAGTTCTCTTCATGAATACAAAAGAAATAATACCCCTTACTAGTAAAAAAAGCTGAATATAAGAGTAGGGAAGTAGCGAGAATACTTTTCTATAGTTTTCTATAATTTTCTCTCTAGAGTTTTGGTGAATTAAGTAAGAAATTATGAAAGAATGAGCTTTATTTATAGAAAAATGTCATGCATAGTAACTAATTCATGAAAGCGGTCTAGATTGATTTACTTTTAATCGACGGTCCATATTTAAAGCAAAATCTTTTAAATAAAATATAATATATTCTATTTATAATCTAATAAAAGCGAATAACTTTATAAAAGATTTTACTATGCAAATACTATGGAGGCACTATATACAACTATGCATGCCTTATGCAAACACTATGCATAATAAAATATAATATATTCTAATTATTGTCTAATAAAGCAGATAACTTTATAAAAGTATTACATTTTATATAAAAAGATTTTACTATTAGCCTAATAAAAGCGAATAACTTTATAAAAGTATTATTTTTTTATATAAAAAACTTTTACATTTTATTACATTAATAATACTAATAAAACAAAAGCTGAGTGACTTATTACGTAAGCATCGATAATCAATATCGTGTGCTCTTATACTGAACCACGCGTATTCTTTGTACTTTTAACAAGGGTGTTTCAAGCGAGTTAACAGTAAAACTTCCATTTAGTTATTTTCATAAAATATATTTTGTCATTTTCTCAATCCGACAATAATTCCGTTATGGGGTCCACCAATGATTATACCAAGTAAATACGGATATTCCCCGACAAAAAAGAATATTCCCCATTAATCGAATATTCCCGAACACAACGAATATTTTATATCAACTTAATTACTTTGCAAAAAAAAAATTCACATATTACCCTTAACTTTAAACTTTTATCAATTTAACTATTTACCAAAATTGAAAAATTGAATACTTTTATTTCATAAAATTCGGGGTCTCACAATCACCCCTCCTTATGAAATTTCGCCCTCGAAATTTACGTACGTACCTGATATTCGAAGAGATGAGAATACCTTGCTTTCTTTTTGGATTGTACCTTCCCGGTTATATCCTCTGTATCATGATTTTTCCATTGCTCATCTCCTGTATTTCAGATATCATTCTAAAATATATCTTCAAAATAAAGGTTAATTGACATATCACAATTTGTCGACTTATTAAGTAAACAATTTCGACTTAGGTAAGTCACACACTAGCGAAGTATATAACTTTCGTCTCTCCCTCCTAGTTCTAGACTCTTATCTCCTTCAAATGACCATATCCCCAAGCTACGATACCAAATGTGGCGCCCCCAAAATTAGGTATACATCATCCATTTACGAGTCGCCGGATCATGGTACAAAATTCAAATACAACTTCATTTATCAACTATTGAAATTTGTCGTATAGAATAAGACCACGATTAAGCTGTGAGTTTTAATACAAATGTATATAACTCTCATGGTGCCTCGACCACAACCTTACAATGGTACTTTACATAAAAGTATAGTCAAAAACTGTTTTAGAAATTAAAATCTTTGGGAAGTGCTCAAGAAACCTTCGTACATGGGAGGCCGTGCGTACAGGTTATAATAGATATCATATGGTACAGAATTATCCTTGGTTGACCCAATAGACCCCAAAGAAAAATGAGAAGATTACTATCATCTTTTTCCCCGATGGTGAGTCTTCTCTTGACATATAAATATCTCCGTTGTCTCCAAGTGAAAATTATATTTCAAATAAACTCCAAGATCATATAGGTAGTGCTTGTAGATATATTGACTAGTGGATGCCTGCACAACCATGTCTTATGAGAACACGAGGTTGTATGTCATTAGACATCTTGTATGATAGTGGCAAAACACCCTTCAAAGTTGGGTTCACCTCACCTATTTGATTCACCAAATATAACTACTAAATGTTGTATAGAATCTGACACACTTTTCTATCTTGTTTAGGGAGGACCTCCATGACTAGAGACCCTTTGTTCTATTCCCTGTTATCCCCACTCGACCCGTGACACTCTTACGGCAACACACTCTTATTACACGAAAGGAATTGTGAAGCGAGAAAGGGTGAGCACAACTAGCCCGATAAAGAATATCATGACTAAAGATAATTAAATTATCAATAGCTTTCATCAATAATAAATCGGAGATTTAGAACATATGGTAGATGATAAAACTTTTCAACCATAGTTGCTGTGAACGAAGCAATCCATTAGAAGAGTCGAATAGACCATAAGGTCTATTATCTTCTCTATGTTAAAAGTACACCAATAATGTTTTATCCGTGTAAAATAAATCAGCGGTTCACATCACAATCATATGAATAACTTATAATCATAATTGTGGTTCTAAATTCCTCTTCGCAACCAGGACGAAGATAATTTTCATCACCTATCTTCACCTGAAACATTAGAAATCATGGTTATACCAAATCAGAATTCCTGCTCATAATCATACTAATAAATTCATCTTTGCACTACGTCCAAAGATATTCATTAACAATTCATCTTTCCACTACATGCCAAAGACATATAACTGTATTTTAGGAGAGTCAAGTAGATCATGATACCTACTATCTTCTATGAATTAAAAGTGTATAAGAAATATTTTATCATTTGAGACTCGACAATAAATAATCCACATCATCGAATCACCCCCTGACTACGACCGAGGATATTCGTTAATATCACATCCATGAATTTATATTTCATCATTTGAGACTCAACTCGATAATCAATCCATATCCTTTGAATTATCCATACACTTCTGACTAAGGATATTCGTTAATATCACGACCACGAATTATCCATGCACTACGGGTTAAAGATAATCGTGTTTTCATCAATGGTCATGATCATGCCATAAAACAATTCATCTTTGCACCCTTGGTAGAAGAGAATCCATAGCCATAATCATACCAAAAGCGTCCGTGATGCACTACGGGCGATGAGGACTTTTCCACATCATTTGTAACATTATTACGGTCATGATTATCAAGAATAATCCACAAGTCATAATCATACCAAGTCCATCTATGCACTACGGCCAAAGATGACTTTTAACACAATATAAGCATGAGGATGATGACAATGATATAAGAATTAATCAAATGAGATAAATGATAAATATTAAACATTTATAATACAATTTATCCGATTCAATAATAACCAAATGTTATCAATACTTAATAATCTCATAATCTAATATCATTAATATTATAACAATATTTTAATCATTTCTTAAACTTATAAACAATTTATTTCAATTGTTTACACTTTATCAAATAATGCATTTAATCATTCAAAATGCCATACTCATAAGATTTCATAATCGATGATCAAATCTCTCATCAAAAATGCATATACCTATATAGGATTATCAAGCCATAAAATCCTATTTTCCAATTTTATTACTTCACATAACATATTTAATTCATTTACTCATAACTAGTTCATTTTCATGAAAAATACCAAATCGGTCCCAAAAATATTTCTTTTTACGGGATTTAGCGAGAATATAGTCCCATCTTGAACATATATTTTTCTCAAAATTTTTAAAATTCATTTACTATTTTTCATATGGCTAAAATTGCCGAATATTTAGACATTTATCATAAATTGTACTTTTGTCCAAAATTTTAAAATTTCTGAGGTATACTCTCTGTTATATACATGTACTCCCAATAAAAATTTCACCAATTTTGGAGTTAACCACAAGGCGTTATAAGGGTTTACTTTTAAAATAGTCTTTTCCCATAAAATCCATAACTCTTAATCTATACATCCAAAAATCGCCATTTTTGGACACAATCTAGAAAACTCATCAAATTATCATTTCAAATTTTTCCAAAATTTTTGAGGGTCAGAAAAATTACGAAACTGCCCCTGGCAGAAACCCCTTTTTAATGAAAATACTATTCGTATGAATACGAAGGATCATTTACAATGCATGCGGTAATCCACATAGACAGGTTATTTCAACAGAATAATAAAGAATGGAACCAGGTCATGCGTAAACGCACAGACAGGATATTCCAACAGAATAATAAATAATGAAATAACAGAAGAATTCACCAGGCATGCGATAGACCGCACAGACAGGTTATTCCAACAGAATAATAAATAATGGAACCAGGTCATGCGTAAAGCATAGACAGGATGTTCCAACAGAATAATAAAGAATGGAATAACAGAAGAATTTCACCATGTATGCGGTACTTCGCATAAACAGGTTATTCCAACATAATAATAAATAATGGAACCGGTCCCAGCATAAGCCTTACTGACGAGGATATTAAACGAATAATAAAGAATGGAATAATGAAGAATTTCACCAAGTATAGGGTAGCCCTGCGTATCTGAGTTATTCTACGAGAATAATAAATAATGGAATAATGAAGTTCTCTTCATGAATACAAAAAAAAATAATACTTCTTAAAGTAAAAGCCGATTATAAGAGTAGGGAAGTAGCGAGAATACTTTTCTATAGTTTCTCTATAATTTCTCTCTAGAGTTTGATTGAATTAAGTAAGAAATTATGAAGGAATGAGCTTCTATTTATAGAAAAATGGTACGCATAGTAACTAACTCATGAGCGGTCAGATTGATTTACTTTAATCGACGGTCCATATTTAAAGCAAAATCTTTTAAATAAAATATAATATATTCTATTTATAATCTAATAAAGCGAATAACTTTATAAAAGATTTTACTTTTAAAACCTTATATTATACTATACAACACTATGCGAGCACTTATCAAAACACTATGCATAATAAAATATAATATATTCTAATTATTGTCTAATAAAAGCAGATAACTTTATAAAAGTATTACATTTTATATAAAAAGATTTTACTATTAGCCTAATAAAAGCGAATAACTTTATAAAAGTATTTTTTTTTTATATAAAAAGTTTTTACGTTTTATTACATTAATAATACTAATAAAACAAAATTGAGTGACTTATTACGTAAGCATCAATAATCAATACAGGTGTGCTCTTACAACTGACCACAGCGTATTATTGTACTTTTAACATCAGGGTGTTTCATTAGTTAACGGTAAAACTTCCGCCGTTATTTTCATAAAAATATTTTTTGTCGTTTTCTCGATCAAAACAATAATTCCGTTGTGGGGTCCACTAATGATTATCGTAAGTAAATGCGGATATTCCCAAAGACAAAAGAATATTCAGAGACTAATCGAATATTCCCAGAACACAACGAATAATTTATATCAACTTGATTACTTTGCAAAAAAAAAAATTCACATATTACCCTTAACTTTAAACTTTTATCAATTTAACTATTTACCAAAATAGAAAAATTGAATACTTTTATTTCATAAAATTTGGGTCTCACAATCACCCTCCTTATGAAATTTAAGCCCTCGAAATTTACGTCACGTACTGATATTGAAGAGATGAGAATACCTTGCTTTTTTTTTGGATTGTACCTTCCCGGTTATATCCTCTGTATCATGATTTTTCCATTGCTCATCTTCTGTATTTCAGATATCATTCTAAAATATATCTTCAAAATAAAGGTTAATTGACATATCACAATTTGTTAATTTATTAAGTAAACAATTTCAGCTTAGGTAAGTCACACACTAGCGAAGTATATAACTCGTCTCTCCCCTCCTAGTTCTAGACTCTTATCTCGCAAATCGACCATATCCCTAAACTACGATACCAAATGTGGCGCCCCAAAATTAGGTATACATCATCCATTACGAGTGCCGGGATACATGGTACAAAATTTAAATACAACTTCATTTATATCTGTTGTTGGTGTCGTATAGAATAAGACCACGATTAAGCTGTGAGTTTTAATACAAATGTATATAACTCTCATGGTGCCTCGACCACAACCTTAAAATGGTACTTTACATAAAAGTATAGTCAAAAGCTGTTTTAGAAATTAAAATCTTTGGGAAGTGCTCAAGAAACCTTCGTACGCGTGGGAGGCCGTGCGTCAGGTTATAATAGATATCATATGCCACGAGAATTATCCTTGGTTGACCCAATAGACCCCAAAGAAAAAACGAGAAGATTACTATCATCTTTTTCCCAATGGTGAGTCTTCTCTTGACATATAAATATCTCCGTTGTCTCCAAGTGAAAATTATGTTTCAAATAAACTCCAAGATCATACTGGTAGTGCTCGTAGATATATTCGACTAGTGGATGTGCACAACCATGTCTTATGAGAACACGAGGTTGTATGTCATTAGACATCTTGTATGATAATGGCAAAACACCCTTCAAAGTTGGGTTCACCTCACCCTATTTGATTCACCAAATATAACTACTAAATGTTGTATAGAATACTGACACACTTTTCTATCTTGTTTAGGGAGGACCTCCATAGCTAGAGACCACTGTTCTATTCCCCAGTTATCCCCACTCGACCCGGCAACACTCTTATTACCTGAAAGGAATTGTGAAGCAGAAAGGGTGAGCACAACTAGCCCAGTAAAGAATATCATGACTAAAGATAATTAAATTATCAATAGCTTTCATCAATAATAAATCAGAGATTTAGAACATATGGTAGATGATAAAACTTTTCAACCATAGTTGCAGCGGAACGAGCAATCCATTAGAAGAGTCAAATAGACCATAAGGTTTATTATCTTCTCTATGTTAAAAGTCCACCAATAATGTTTTATCCATGTAAAATAAATCAACAGTTCCTATCCACAATCATATGAATAACTTATAATCATAATTGTGGTTCTAAATTCCTCTTCGCAACCAGGACGAAGATAATTTTCATCACCTATCTTCACCTGAAACATCAGAAATCATGGTTATACCAAATCAGAATTCCTGTTCATAATCATACTAATAAATTCATCTTTGCACTACGTCCAAAGATATTCATTAACAATTCATCTTTCCACTACATGCCAAAGACATATAACTGTATTTTAGAAGAGTCAAGTAGATCATGATACCTACTATCTTCTATGAATTAAAAGTGTATAACAAATATTTTTTTGCTGAGACTCAGCTTAATAAATAATCCACATCATCGAATCACCCCTGCACTACAGTCAAGGATATTCGTTAATATCACATCCATGAATTTATATTTCATCGCTGAGACTCATCTCGATAATCAATCCATATCACTGAATTATCCATGCACTACGGCTAAGGATATTCGTTAATATTATGACCACGAATTATCCGTGCACTACGGGCTAAAGATAATCGTGTTTTCATCAACGGTCATGATCATGCCATAAAATAATTCATCTTTGCACCCTTGGCCGAAGAGAATCCATAGCCATAATCATACCAAAAACTGTCCATCAATGCACTACGGGCCAATGAGGATTTTTTCCACATCATTTGTAACATTACTGTCATGATTATACCGAATAATCCCTGGTCATAATCATACCAAGTCCATCTAATCACTACGGCCAAAGATGACTTTTAGCACAATATAAGCATGGGGATGATGACAATGATATAAGAATTAATCAAATGAGATAACTGATAAATATTAAACATTTATAATACAATTTATCCAGCGTTCAATAATAACCAAATGTTATCAATTACTTAATTATCTCATAATCTAATATCATTAATATTATAACAATATTTTAATCATTTCTTAAACTTATAAACAATTTATTTTAATTGTTTACACTTTATCAAATAATGCATTTAATCATTCAAAAATGCCATACTCATAAGATTTCATAATCAATGATCAAATCTCTCATCAAAAATCTGCATATACCCTATATAGGATTATCAAGCCATAAAATCCTATTTTCCAATTTTATTACTTCACATAACATATTTAATTCATTTACTCATAACTAGTTCATTTTCATGAAAAATACCAAATCAGTCCCAAAAATATTTCTTTTCTGGGATTTAGCAGAATATAGTCCCATTTTGTAAATATATTTTTCTTAAAATTTTTTAAAATTCATTTACTATTTTTCATATGGCTAAAACTGCCGAATATTTAGACATTTATCATAAATTGTACTTTTGTCTAAAAATTCTGAAATTTATAGGGTATACTCCTGTTATATACATATACTCCCAATAAAACTTTCACCAATTTTGGAGTTAACCACAAGGCGTTATAAGGGTTTACTTTTAAAATAGTCTTTTTCCATAAAATCCATAACTCTTAATCTATACATCCAAAAATCGCCATTTTTGGACACAATCTAGAAAACTCATCAAATTATCATTTCAAATTTTTCCAGAAGTTTTGAGGGTCAAAAAAATTACAAAACTGCCCATGGCAGAAACCCCTTTTTAATGAAAATACTATTCGTATGAATACGAAGGATCATTTACAATGCATGCGGTAATCCACACAGACAGGTTATTTCAACAGAATAATAAAGAATGGAACCAGGTCATACGTAAACGCACATACAGGATATTCCAACAGAATAATAAATAATGAAATAACAGAAGAATTCACCAAGAATGCGATAGATAAGCACAAACGAGTTATTCAGCAAGAATAATAAATAATGGAACCGAAGTAAATACGTAAAAGCATAGGCAGAATGTTCCAGCGAGAATAATAAAGAATGGAATAACAGAAGAATTTCACCATGTATGCGTAGTGCCGCATAAATAGGTTATTCAACATAATAATAAATAATGGAACCCAAAGCCAGAAGCGCTTGAGCACGAGGATATTAAGCGAATAATAAAGAATGGAATAATGAAGAAGAATTTCACCAAGTATAGGGTAGCCAGCGTATCTGAGTTATTCAACAGAATAATAAATAATGGAATAATGAAGTTCTCTTCATGAATACAAAAGAAATAATACCCCTCTACAGTAAAAAAAAGCTGAATATAAGAGTAGGAAGTAGCGAGAATACTTTTCTATAGTTTTCTATAATTTTTCTCTCTAGAGTTTGATTGAATTCGATGAAGGAATGAGCTTTATTTATAGAAAAATAATTTGCATAGTAACTAACTCATGAGCGGTCCAGTTGATTTACTTTAATCGACGGTCCATATTTAAAGCAAAATCTTTTAAATAAAATATAATAAATTCTATTTATAATCTAATAAAGCGAATAACTTTATAAAAGATTTTACTATACAAACCTTTTATGCAGCACTATCATAACACTATGCGATATTATTTACTATGCAAACACTATGCATAATAAAATATAATATATTCTAATTATTGTCTAATAAAAAGCAGATAACTTTATAAAAGTATTACATTTTTTATATAAAAAATTTTCATTTTATTACATTAATAATACTAATAAAACAAAACTAAGTGACTTATTACGTAAGCATCAATAATCAATCTGGTGTGCTTCTTATCTGACCACAGCGTATTCTTTTTTTTTAACTTAAAGGTGTTTCAACAGATTAACGCTAAAACTTCCGTAGTTATTTTCATAAAAATATTTTTGTCGTTTTCTCAATCAAACAATAATTCCGTTATTAGGGTCGACCCAATGATTGTCTTGTCAAATTCGGATATTCCACGACTAATCGAATATTCCCAGACTGAATACGAATATTTTATATCAACTTGATTACTTTGCAAAAAAAAATTCACATATTACCCTGAACTTTAAACTTTTATCATTTTAACTATTTACCAAAATAAAAAAATTGAATACTTTTATTTCATAAAATTCGGGGTCTCACAATCACCCTCCTTATGAAATTTCGCCCTCGAATTTACGTACGACGCATTCGACGATATTGAAGAAATGAGAATACCTTGCTTTCTTTTCGGATTGTACCTTCCCGGTTATATCCTCTGTATCATAATTTTTCCATTGCTCATCTCCTGTATTTCAGATATCATTCTAAAATATATCTTCAAAATAAAGGTTAATTGACATATCACAATTTGTTAATTTATTAAGTAAACAATTCGACTTAGGTAAGTCACACACTAGCGAAGTATATAACTTCGTCTCTCCCCTCCTAGTTCTAGACTCTTATCTCCGTCAAAATCGTGACCATATCCCTAAACTACGATACCAAATGTGGCGCCCCCAAAATTAGGTATACATCATCCATTACGAGTCACCGGATACATGGTACAAAATTCAAATACAACTTCATTTATACAATTTGTTGGTATGTCGTATATAGAATAAGACCACGATTAAGCTGTGAGTTTTAATACAAATGTATATAACTCTCATGGTGCCTTGACCACAACCTTACAATGGTACTTTACATAAAAGTATAGTCAAAAAGCATTTTAGAAATTAAAATCTGGGAAGTGCTCGAGAGAAACCCAACCATACATGGGAGGCCGTGCGTCTAGGTTATAATAGATATCATATGGTACAGAATTATCCTTGGTTAACCTGATAGACCCCAAAGAAAAACAAGAAGATTACTATCATCTTTTTCCCAATGGTGAGTCTTCTCTTGACATATAAATATCTCTGTTGTCTCCAAGTGAAAATTATGTTTCAAATAAACTCCAAGATCATACAGGTAGTGCTCGTAGATATATTCAGCTAGTGGATGTGCACAACCATGTCTTATGAGAACACGAGGTTGTATGTCATTAGACATCTTGTATGATAGTGGCAAAACACCCTTCCAAAGTTGGGTTCACCTCACCCTATTTGATTCACCAAATATAACTACTAAATGTTGTATAGAATACTGACACACTTTTCTATCTTGTTTAGGGAGGACCTCCTGACTAGAGACCCATTGTTATATTCCCCTGTTATCCCCACTCGATTCGTGACACTCTTACGGCAACACTCTTATTACACGAATGGAATTGTGAAGCGAGAAAAGGGTGAGCACAACTAGCCCGATAAAGAATATCATGACTAAAGATAATTAAATTATCAATAGCTTTCATCAATAATAAATCGAGATTTAGAACATATGGTAGATGATAAAACTTTTCAACCATAGTTGCGGTGAACGAAGCGATCCATTAGAAGAGTCAAATAGACCATAAGGTCTATTATCTCTCTATGTTAAAAGTCCACCAATAATTTTTATCCATGTAAAATAAATCAACAATTTCACATCCACGATCATATGAATAACTTATAATCATAATTGTGGTTCTAAATTCCTCTTATAACCGTGACGAAGATAATTTTCATCACCTATCTTCACGAAACATCAGAAATCATGGTTATATCAAATCGAGAATTCACTGCTCATAATCATACTAATAAATTCATCTTTGCACTACGTCCAAAGATATTCATTAACAATTCATCTTTCCACTACATGCCAAAGACATAAAACTGTATTTTAGAAGAGTCAAGTAGATCATGATACCTACTATCTTCTATGAATTAAAAGTGTATAATAAATATTTTATCATTTGAGACTCGACAATAAATAATCCACATCATCGAATCACCCCCCACACTACTGACGAGGATATTCGTTAATATCACATCCATGAATTTATATTTCATCATTTGAGACTCACTCGATAATCAATCCATATCACTGAATTATCCATGCACTACGGCTAAGGATATTCGTTAATATCACGACCACGAATTATCCGTGCACTACGGGCTAAAGATAATCGTGTTTTCATCAACGGTCATGATCATGCCATAAAATAATTCATCTTTGCACCCTTGGCCGAAGAGAATCCATAGCCATAATCATACCAAAAACTGTCCATCAATGCACTACGGGCCAATGAGGACTTTTTCCACATCAATTGTAAAATTACTGTCATGATTATATCAAATAATTCCTGGTCATAATTACACCAAGTCCATCTATGCACTACGGCCAAAGATGACTTTTAGCACAATATAAGCATGAGGATGATGACAATGATATAAGAATTAATCAAATGAGATAACTGATAAATATTAAACATTTATAATACAATTTATCTAGCGTTCAATAATAACCAAATGTTATCAATTACTTAATAATCTCATAATCTAATATCATTAATATTATAACAATATTTTAATCATTTCTTAAACTTATAAATAATTTATTTCAATTGTTTACACTTTATCAAATAATGCATTTAATCATTCAAAAATGCCATACTCATAAGATTTCATAATTAATGATCAAATCTCGATTCAAAAATCTACATATACCTATATAGGATTATCAAGCCATAAAATCCTATTTTCCAATTTTATTACTTCACATAACATATATAATTCATTTACTCATAACTAGTTCATTTTCATGAAAATACCAAATCGATCCCAAAATATTTCTTTTACGGGATTTAGCAGAATATAGTCCCATCTTGAACATATATTTTCCTAAAAATTTTTTAAAATTCATTTACTATTTTTCATATGGCTAAAACTGCCGAATATTTAGACATTTATCATAAATTGTACTTTTGTCCAAAAATTCCGAAATTTATAGGGTATACTCCTGTTATATACATGTACTCCTAATAAAATTTTCACCAATTTTGGAGTTAACCACAAGGTGTTATAAGGGTTTACTTTTAAAATAGTATTTTTCCATAAAATCCATAACTCTTAATCTATACATCCAAAAATCGCCATTTTTGGACACAATCTAGAAAACTCATCAAATTATCATTTCAAATTTTTCCAGAAGTTTTGAGGGTCAAAAAAATTACAAAACTGCCCATGGCAGAAACCCCTTTTTAATGAAAATACTATTCGTATGAATACGAAGGATCATTTACAATGCATGCGGTAATCCACACGACGAGTTATTTCAGCGAATAATAATAAAGAATGGAACCGAAGTCAAATACGTAAGCGCATACATACGAGGATATTCCAACAGAATTATAAATAATGAAATAACAGAAGAATTCACCAAGAATGCGATAGACCGCACAAACAGGTTATTCCAACAGAATAATAAATAATGGAACCAGGTCATGCGTAAAGCATAGACAAAATGTTCCAACAGAATAATAAAGAATGGAATAACAGAAGAATTTCACCATGTATGCGGTACTTCGCATAAATAGGTTATTCCAACATAATAATAAATAATGGAACCGGTCCGTAGAACGCATTGCAGACGAGGATATTAAACGAATAATAAAGAATGGAATAATGGAAGAATTTCACCAAGTATAGGGTAGCCCATTATCGAAAGTTATTCCAGAATAATAAATAATGGAATAACAGAAGTTCTCTTCATGAATACAAAAGAAATAATACCCCTTACCGTAAAAGAAACTGAATATAAGAGTAGGGAAGTAGCAGAATACTTTTCTATAGTTTATCTATAATTTCTCTCTCTAGAGTTTCAGTGAATTCGTAAGAAATTATGAAGGAATGAGCTTCTATTTATAGAAAAATGTAATGCATAGTAACTAACTCATGAACGGTCCAGATTGATTTACTTTAATCTGACGGTCCATATTTAAAGCAAAATCTTTTAAATAAAATATAATAAATTCTATTTATAATCTAATAAAACGAATAACTTTATAAAAGATTTTACTATGCAAACACTATGGAGGCACTATACAACACTATGCATGCACTATGCAAACACTATGCATAATAAAATATAATATATTCTAATTATTGTCTAATAAAACAGATAACTTTATAAAAGTATTACATTTTATATAAAAGATTTTACTATTATCCTAATAAAACGAATAACTTTATAAAAGTATTACATTTTTTATATAAAAAGCTTTTTACATTTTATTACATTAATAATACTAATAAAACAAAACTAAGTGACTTATTACGTAAACATCAATAATCAATACTGGTGCTACTCTTACAACCACGCGCATTCATCGTACTTTTAACTTTGGATGTTTTCTACAGTTAACGGTAAAACTTCCGCCGTTATTTTCATAAAAATATTTTTGTCATTTTCTCAGGTCCACCAATGATTGTACCTTCGTACGGATATTCCCCGACAAAAAGAATATTCCCCGACACAACGAATATTTTATATCAACTTGATTACTTTGCAAAAAAAATTCACATATTACCCTTAACTTTAAACTTTTATCAATTTAACTATTTACCAAAATAGAAAAATCGAATACTTTTATTTCATAAAATTCGGGGTCTCGTATTACATATTTAATCTACGGGTTTGCCTTCGCCTTCCCTTTATCCTTGTCGGATCCATCGGTTAGTTCGGTCTTAGCTGCATTCATATGGTTCAAGCAAGAATGAGCCTAACTAGCTCAGCAAGTACAACAATTCTAGGAAAATAGCATGCTTGAAACATAGGAATCGTATATCTTCAATAACTGAACAATAGTTATGAAGTACTATCGATAATTCATAATAGCACTTCTTTTCATTCAAAATGTTTTACAACAACAATATTCAGTAAAACATCAATTCCGGTTCAAGACCGTAAGCATTTCATAAGTACTTTGAAAAGGACATCCCGGCACGAAGTCCGTAAGTCCGACATAACTTACGAGCACGTCTAGGTGATCAGCCTATAGTACTCTATGTTGATTAATACTACATTCATTAAACATGTATACGTTTAAGTTGTGGCAACCTCACGTGCTTGTCGTTTGACGACAAAACAGTTTAGCATATTCAGTCTACCTTTGAAAACCACAACAATATTTGTTTGGTAAATCCTTATCAACACTTGATATAATAACATAGCATACGTCTAGCCGAAAGGATTGGCTTTGACTTCCTCAGATACTAACTCATGCGAAGAATACATGAATCACAAAGACTTGTCCAGATCAAACTGGAACAAGGGTTAGAGTACTTGCCTTTAGCGTCTGCTACAATTTATAACACGTGCACTTTAAGTCTTTAAGGTATCTACCTTAGATAATAACATCATATAGCACATTAGATCATGAATGATCAAACATGGTTTCTAAAGAATCTTACCCTTCTTCTCAATCTAAATACGTATAAGATTTGTTATTATAGGTTCTGGTTTTCCATTACGTCATTCTTACGTTCATAAGTAATTGACTTAATCTTAACCCTAAGTGTGCATACTTAAGTTTTAATATGTCTCAACAATGTTTCATCAAGATCTTTATTTAACTGCTTAACCATTACTCTTCATGTTCAAGTTGCAAAACATTCTTCACTATCTAGGTTATGAAATTTGGCGTCATTGTGTATGTATATATTATCACTTGGTGTCATATGGCACAATCCTACTTATCAAAAAATCTGGACCTTGTGTATTTGAGTCTCAGAAATATATGTCGCTTACTGCTTGAGTTTGCAGGGGCTGAAGGCCATTTTGGCGCTTCGGCGCGGGCTTATTTACTTAAAAATTTGTGGTGCCATGGCTGACTTCTGTACCTGAACACTTTGGATGATTTTTCAAAATTTGAGATTTTCGGACTCGTAACTTCTTCGTTATAAGTGCGAATTGGCTCATTCAAGAGCCTACGGGTCACAAATTACGTACTCTATGCGTTCACGTAAGAATTTTATCTATTTTACTTCGTTTGCTAAAATTTCACCAATTAGTCCATTTTAACGAAAATGATAAACGTTCGCGAACGTTCAACGCTCGTTTCTTCGTTCTAAGTCGAAATCCGGCCATTTTCGAGTCCACAACTCTATAATGCCAAATATGACTTGTCTCCATCGAAAACCAATGTTTACGACTTCAAACACAAAATACGACTTCCATTCCGAGAATTTCATGAATTCGACAATTATCGTCCAATCGTGTAAATTCCGGTGAAACCTCATTACTAATCATTCAAGGTGGATTTTAATCAATATATAGACATTTCAAGTTACTTACTACACCAACTTATCATCAAAGTAGGTTTTGACTTATTCTCATAAGTCAATGACTTAATCAACTTATTAACTACAAATTCTCATGCTTATGACTTACTATGAACTTAAGTCCATTAATCAATGTTCTTATACTATATTGAACTTACTAACATCATATGGCAAGTTTTGTACAAGGTTATCAAATTATTTAGGTTCAAGTTACTTATTCCTCTTTATTCGGCTTAAGTTCATTTGCTTATCCATTTCCTATATGTTCTCAACATACATGTTCATTAGGTTACACTTCTCTTATCCCCCTACTATGATAGAGATGGAAGAGACAAGATAATTTACCTTTGATGAACTAGTACTTCTTCTTTGAAAACTAACAATGGAAGGTTTAAGCTTCAAAGTGCTTTTGGGCTCTAACAAATAAGTTGTTTATCTTGAGAGGAGTTGGATGAAAATTAAACAACCAACTTATAAAATGAAGCTTGGTATTTATAGACAACTCAAAGTGAGGGCAACTTAGTCATTTGGACATTCCACCTTCTTAAGTAACCTCCTTACTATTCATAACTTCAAGCCTAAGTATTCTTGCTAGCCACTTCTATTACTTGGCCATCACAACACTTGATTATCACACCACTTGGTCATCACACAAGATGTTTGCCCATCAAGTCTACCCACATTAACATGGTTTGCTCCATGGATCATGGCTAATTCATTGGGCTTGTATTAATAATAGTTTGGGCTTCTCTTTATAATCCACTTGGGCTTGGTATAAATCCTACATAGGTTCACACTCTTAAGCTTATGGACTTATATGTTATACCAAGTTACATTAATTCATTTCATTAGGTTTTAATACCTACATTCTCAAATTAAGTCCGCATACGAATTATTGCGTTTTCCATACTAAGATTATTATTACATAATCCATCTCGCCTTGATATTCTAACGTTACGCATTTCTCGGAAGTTCAAAAATAATTCCCGAGCGATAAACGGTTAATAGTGTTTTTCGTAAACTTTCTCGGAAAACATTTATTTTTGTCTTGGAAATTCAAACACTTTAATTCATTCACGTGGTTCAAATACTACGATGTTCCGACATTTCTAGGTTATAGAACGACATACATCTTATTAACACATATAATAACAAATAATATTATTTTATTTATTATTTAATTCTTTCAAGTATTTTATAAAGGATCCGAATTTCTCGGTCGTTACACAACAACTGCAGCGGAATAAGCAATCCATTAGAAGAGTCAAGTAGAGCATAAAATCTACTATCTTCTATGATTTAAAAGGGTTTTCATCACTTTTATCGGTGAGACTTTGCTTAATAAATAATCCACATCATTAAATCATCCCTGCACTACAGGCCAAGGATATTCTTTAGTATCACGACCACGAATTATCCATGCACTACAAGCCAAAGATAATCGTGTTTTCATCAACAGTTCTGATCATGCCATAAAACAATTCATCTTTTCACCCTTGGCCGAAGAGAATCCATAGCCATAATCATACCAAAAACTGTCCATCAATGCACTACGGGCCAATGAGGACTTTTTCCACATCATTTGTAACATTACGGTCATGATTATACCGAATGATCCATGGTCATAATCATACTGAGTCCATCTATGCATTACAGTCCACAGATGACTTTCAACATAATATAAGCATGAGGATGATGACAATTCAATAAAACAAGTTCAAGAATAAATTTTAAATATTTATAAGTTAATTTATCACGAACTCAATAACGTCAAATTGTCAACATGATCTTTGCTTTGTGGAGTAAAATTCAAAAATGCTCGGAAGAATATTTCCATGAAAAGATCTTTGGATGAAGCACAAATATCAAGGATATTCCATTAATTTCATGGAGTATAGAAGCCAAAACTTTAACCGGTTGAGTATAATAGAATATATGAAAGCGCAAATAGATTTTTCGCCGCCATGCGATAATCACGTGATGATTATTCTAACAAAATAATAAAGAATGGAATAATGAAGAATTCACCGGTGTGCGTAATCGCGACAAAGCGAGTTATTCTAACGAGAATAATAAAGAATAGAACCGTGTCATGCGTAACATGCATGCATGAGGATATTCCAAATGAATAATAAATAATGGAACCAAGTCATGCATAATCCGCATGCAGACAGGATATTCCAATGAATAATAAAGAATGGAACCAGGTCATGCGTAATCCGCACAGAAAGGATATTCCAATGAGAATAATAAAGAATGGAATCAGTCATGCATAATCCGCACGCAGATGGGATGTTCCAAATGAGAATAATAAAGAATGGAATAACAAATGAGAATTCACGTGCATGCGATAGACCGCATGAGATAGGTTATTCCAACGGAATAATAAAGAATGGAATAATGAAGAATTTCACCATGTATACGGTAGTCAAGCGTATCTGAGTTATTCCAATGAATAATAAGGAATAGAATAACAATAGTTCTCTTCATGAATATGAAAGAAATAATACCCCTTACCTTAAAAAGAAGAGTATTCTGACGGTAGGGCGGGGATATACTTGAAGAAAACTTGCACTATTTTCTATGCTCAAAGCTTTCTTAAACTCTAAAGAAATACGCTCAAGATTATAGAAGAAGAATTCTCTGAACTTCTGGTGTGATTTTCAATTCTAACTAAGCATCCTATTTATAGGAGAATGGAAAGGATACTATGATGCACTATGCAATAAAATATAATATATTCTATTTATAATCAAATAAAACAAAACTTTATAAAAAATATACTATTTTATATAAAAAGGTTTTTTACTATGCAAACACTATGAAGGCACTATGCAAACACTATGCATAATAAAATATAATATATTCTATTTTTAATCAAATAAAACAAAATTTTATAAAAAATATTACATTTTATATAAAAAGTTTTCTATTTTATTACATTTATAATAATAATAAAACAACATTTATCACCATTATTATAATTCACAATATTAATCGACCAGGTCGTTCCCAGGAAAGAGGGGGCTTTCCAATAAGGATTTCTCCTTATTGGCACGCAATTAGGTGACCAAACCTCTCCTTGACAGAACTTCTATACATCGTCAATATTGCAAATAATAATATTAATAACTCTGTCATCTCAATTATTGATTTAATAATATATAAAATATCGACAATAATTGAATCAAATAACGTGAGATACTATGCAATAATTACTGTAGCAATAATTGAATAAACTGAGTGACTTCTCACGTAAGCATCAATAATCAATACTGTGTGCTACTATGCAACCACACGTATTACTATACTTTTACTACCGAGTAGTTCAATAGTTTTAACGGTAAAACTTCCGCCATTATTTTCATAAAAATATTTTTGTCGTTTTCTCAATCTGACAATAATTCCGTTGTGGGGTCCACCAATGATTGTACTGTCATACGGATATTCCCCGACAAAAAGAATATTCCCCGACCAATCGAATATTATACAACAACTTGTATATTTTTCAAAATTTAAAAATATTACCCACAACTATAACATTATCTCAAATCCACACCATAATTTTGAAAAAAATATTTCGAGAAAATTAAATCTTTATTCGTAAAATTTGGGATTTTACAATCTCCCCTCCTTATGAAATTTTGCCCTCAAAATTTACGTACGTACCTGGTATGCCGAACAAATGAGGACACTTCGCCAGATTCTAACTCTTGAGCTATAACCTTTGAGTGTTGAATACGATCCCTCTTATCCAAGATTTTAACACGTATCTCCTCACACGTTAAATCTTCTGCTATCTCGTCTAGTTGTAATTTAATAACGTGGTTTGGGTCGTCCACATATTTACGTAACATCGATACGAAAAAAAACGTTATGAACACGCGACATACATGGCGGTAAAAAAAGTCTATAGGCCATAGTTCCGACTCGATCGAGGATTTCAAATGGGTCAATTAAATCGAGGGTTGAGATTTCCTCTCTTCATCGACTCTTGCTTATAGAATAACGCCTTCTTGAACCTTCTTCTTCGTATTCATCAGCTCCAGGTGTGTAGTTTGAGTGGCTTTAACTTTATCGATTAAAGTCGATTCTAATCGTATTTTCGTTATCTTCACATGGGTCCCTAAAGTCTTTAACTCTATCTTCATCATTTGTAAGTTATACGAAATTGGTTTTTGTGTTAATAACATCGCACTCGTAAATGCATACGATCTTCTATTCAACGCGTCAGCTACCACGTTTGCTCTTCCACAATGATATTGAATGGGACGATCGTAATCTTCAACAGCTCAAGCCAACATCTTTGGCACATTATACGATCGTTTTAGGTAAAGAAATATTTGAGGGTTTTAGAAATGGGTTTTATATTGGGGTCAATACAAAATTCGATTTCACGTTCTAGGGGTAGGCTAAGAAGTCTTCAAGAATACATTAGGAAATTTATTAACGATAGAAATATTATTCAAAACTGTAACTCTCATCCAAGACTTGGATAACACGTCACTTTGATACCTATCAACTTGCCATCGTCATTTAAAGCGTCGCCTACAGAAAGTCTGGCTTCGGTGCATTCCACACAAGGAAGTCAACAACGAAAGGATCGGGGCTCTTTACTTATGGCTTGATATAACAGTGATTAACTTTAGTGGTTTGGTTGCTTGAATTCGCATGATAGGTTGGTTAAGAATATGAAAGCTAACAACCTTACGAAAAGCATGATGAGTAGTTAACCAATCAATTCCTAGAATCACATCAAAGGCAAGTATTTTCTAAAAGATAAGATCGACACATAACGTGAAAGTGTTGATTTAAATCAAACAAGATTTATAAATAGTGGAGCTAATGGAGGGTTCTCCCAACGGAGTTTCAACAGATAAATCAAAGTCTAATTTCTCCGGAGTCAAATTTAAATGTTGAGCGCAAGCAAGAGAGATAAAAGAATAGGTAGAACCGGTATCGAATAAGGTATAGATTTCGCAAGAGCTTATGATTAACTTACCTGTAATAACTTCGTTCGGGTTTCTCGACAAACGCTCTCACTTAAACTATCGGATTTGACTTTGCTATAGAGTACATTCCATCCTTAATTGCTTCGTCACATTCTTGATCCATGATTCGAATCATTACTCTCTGATCCATATCGAATTGGGGTTGACTGCTCTACACATGGTAATTCTGAATTCGATGTTGGATTCTCCCAATTGTTGTCCAAAAAGCAAAATCCATTTCATCTATTTTGATCTTATTGGATCGGACGTCTTTTTCTACAATATCTACGCGTCGTGCGTCTTTTACCCATGCATCATCTATTCTCCTTCGTTCAGTTGTTTCTTCTTTCATCAGAACTTTGATCATAGAATTCTCAGATTCCATCTCTAATATCTTATACTCTACCAAAGAATGCTTCTGTTCAAGCATCGCACATTGGGTAACACAATTTTGAATTGTTACATCTCTTTGCTCCACAATCATCTGCCGTTCTTCAGCCTGCTCTTCTAACTCATGAATACGATTTTGTAATTCTAAATTTTGATCATAAAATTCTTCTAATAAATTCTCCTCAGGTTCCTCTTCTTCCTCGCTCTCAGCTACTACCTCTGCAACTAGCTCGGGTGCAACTATTAGTTCTTCACTTACCACGTCGATATCGCTAATTTCTTCTTCTTCTGACATCACATTAACCTGGTTAGTGATTAAAGGTGTCTCAACGGTCTCATTCACTCCATTGTTAACATTTTCAGCTGCCATTTTCAAACACTGTCATAAAACAAGGGTTAATTAACATATCACATATTATCCCTATACTCAGACCGACCAATTAAATACCAAATAAACTTAGGTAGGTCATACTAGCGAAGAAATTCCCCGTCTCTCCCCTCCTAGTTCTTGTCTCACATCTCAGCCAAGGATCATATCCCTAAACTTTGATACCAACTGTGACGCCCCCAAAATAGGTATACATCACCTATTCTGAGTTGCCAAATACATGGTACAGAATAAAAATACAAACTTAAATATACAACATGAGCTGTGAGTTTTAATACAAATATTGTCTTCTAGACAGTATTCAAACTCAAAATAGGTCCTCAATACATTTATTATCACACTATTTCACATAATAGTGAGGACTACTAATGCTCTCATCTGGACCGTCAATCCATTCCCCGACTAGTCCCAGCTATATTTTCATTTCTTGAAGAGAACATTGAAAGAAAGGGTGAGCTCAACTAGCCCAGTAAGAAATATTATGACTAAGATAATGCAGAATAAATATCATTAGTCTTCAACAATATAACAACTGATAGAATATATTAGACAACAAGTTTTAGATCAACAACTGCAACAGAATAAGCAATCCATTAAAAGAGTCAAGTAGAGCATAAAATCTACTATCTTCTATGATTTAAAAGGTTTTTCATCACTTTTATCGTTGAGACTCAGCTTAATAAATAATCCACATCATTAAATCAAGTAGAGCATAAAATCTACTATCTTCTATGATTTAAAAGGTTTTTCATCACTTTTATCGTTGAGACTCAGCTTAATAAATAATCCACATCATTAAATCATCCCTGCACTAAATGTCAAGGATATTCTTTAGTATCACGACCACGAATTATCCATGCACTACAGGCCAAAGATAATCGTGTTTTCATCAACGGTTCTGATCATGCCATAAATAATTCATCTTTGCACCCTTAGCCGAAGAGAATCCATAGCCATAATAATACCAAAAACTGTCCATCAATGCACTACGGGCCAATGAGGACTTTTTCCACATCATTTGTAACATTACAGTCATGATTATACCGAATTATTCCTGGTCATAATCATACCAAGTCCATCTATGCACTACAGGCCACAGACGACTTTCAACATAATATAAGCATGAGGATGATGACAAATCAATAAAACAAGTTCAAGAATAAATTTTAAATATTTATAAGTTAATTTATCCTGAATTCAATAACGTCCAAATTATCAACATGATACTGCTTTGTGGAGTAAAATTCAAGAATGCTCAGAAGAATATTTCTATGAAAAGATACTAGATGAAGCGCAAATATCAAGGATATTCCATTAATTTCATGGAGTATAGCAGCCAAAACTTTCACTAACTGAGTATAATAGAATATATGAAACTGCAAATGGATTTTTGCCACCATGCGATAATCCACGTAGACAGATTATTCCAACAGAATAATAAAGAATGGAATAATGAAGAATTCACTAGCGCGTCGTAATCCAAATGCAGACGGAGTTATTCCAATGAATAATAAATAATGGAACAAAGTCATGCGTAATCCGCATGACGGGATATTCAACAGGATAATAAAGAATGGAACCAGGTCATGCATAATCCACACAGAAAGGATATTCCAATAGAATAATAAAGAATGGAACCAGGTTATGGGTAATCCGCACAGAAAGGATATTCCAATAGAATAATAAAGAATGGAACCAGGTCATGCGTAATCCGCATAGACAGGATGTTTCAACAGAATAATAAAAAATGGAATAACAACAGAATTCACCAGGCATGCGATAGACCGCACAGACAGGTTATTCTAACAGAATAATAAAGAATAGAATAACAGAAGAATTTCACCATGTATACGATAGTCCGCGTATACAGGTTATTCCAACAGAATAATAAGGAATGGAATAACAATAGTTCTCTTCATGAATATGAAAGAAATAATACCCCTTACCTTAAAAAGAAGAGTATTCCGACGGTAGGGCGGGGATATACTTGAAGAAAACTTGCACTATTTTCTATGCTCAAAGCTTTCTTAAACTCTAAAGAAACACGCTCAAGATTATAGAAGAAGAATTCTCTGAACTTCTGGTGTGATTTTTAATTCTAACTAAGCATCCTATTTATAGGAAAATGAAAAGGATACTATGTTGCACTAGGAAATAAAATATAATATATTGTATTTATAATCAAATAAAACAAAACTTTATAATAAGTATTCTATTTTATATAAAAAGTTTTTACTATACAAATACTATGCATAATAAAATATAATATATTCTATTTATAATCAAATAAAACAAAACTTTATAAAAAATATTCTGTTTTATATAAAAAGTTTTCTGTTTTATTACATTTATAATAATAATAAAACAACATTTATCACCATTATTATAATTCACAATATTAATCGACCAGGTCGTTCCCAGGAAATAGGGGACTTTCTAATAAGGATTTCTCCCTATTGGCGCGCAATTAGGTGTCCAAACCTCTCATTAACTGAACTTCTAGACATCGCCAATATTGCAAATAATAATATTAATAACTCTGTCATCTCAATTATTGATTTAATAATATATAAAATATCGACAATAATTGAATCAAATAACGTGAGATACTATGCAATAATTACTGTAGCAATAATTGAACAAAACTGAGTGACTTCTCATGTAAGCATCAATAATCAATATCGTGTGCTACTATGCAACCACGCGTATTACTGTACTTTTACTACCGAGTAGTTCAACAGTTTTAATGGTAAAACTTCCGCCATTATTTTCATAAAAATATTTTTGTCGTTTTCTCAATCCGACAATAATTCAATTGTGTGATCCACCAATGATTGTACCGTCATACGGATATTCCCCGACAAAAAGAATATTTCCCGACCAATCGAATATTATACAACAACTTGCATATTTTTTAAAATTTATAAATATTACCCATAACTATAACATTATCTCAAATCCACACCATATTTTTGAAAAAAATATTTCGAGAAAATTAAATCTTTATTCGTAAAATTTGAGATTTTACAATATATTCATGTGATTAGAGTAATCAATTTCATGTAAACATGTTATAGTCAGTGTTTTTTCATTAAGGGGTGTTTTGAGTTCTCTATAAAATAACTATGGTTTGATCAATGCATGAATTGATGATTTATGTGTATATACATGATAATATATAATCATAACATGTTTTCTAACATCTATGTATGTTTTCAAACCATCAATTTCATATAAATATGTCGTAATTGAATTTTTGAAGTTATAGAGTATAAAAGTATATTTGTGGCCCTCACGAACAATTGTATGCCATGAATTGTTTGTTTAACTTAAATTTGACAATAGATTATAATAATACTTGTTAAAAGAAAGAAAACACACTTTGAACGGACAGATTCAGAGTCATAACTAACCCGTGACGTCAAATTTCATATTTTTCTTCAAAACTTTCAAAAAAACACCAAGAATAGTGAAATTATGTGATTTGATTCAAGTAATTGTATGATTTAAGTTGTTAAAATCATGCTAGAAAGGTTGGGTAATGATCATATATGAATTATAGTATCTGGGTATGCTTAAATTAATGTATGAACAAAGAAATTAGAATTTTATGGCCTTGTTCTGTGTTTTTCACGAACTTTGATTCTGAGGCGGCATGTTAGGCGCAGCTGCCGCTGAACCAAGCTTAAAATCGAGTTCTGATTGTCGACTTGAGCCTATAGTTCAAGTTGCAGCATCAGCCACGCTGCATCGCCAGTCTTAGCTAAATTGGTGGAGCTGCAGCACCAGTCGCACTGCAATGCCAGATTCAGTTCAAATGGTGGAGCTACAGCGCCACTTGGCAATTTTGCCCAGAAATGTGATTTTTGATTGTTCAAGTCCAAGAAATGTAATTGTAACCTAATCTTATGAACATAAAAATGTATTAGACATATAATGTGATGTTAAAATAGATTCTTAACATGTTAATGATGTACTTATATGTTTAATTGATTTGTCGAACGCATAGTTAGCTCATCATTCGTGAAGTCTAATATTATGTGAAAACAAGTGTTGTTATTTGATTAGTATAATCATAATCAAAGTTTAGACAAAAGAGAATGAACTTATGATGTGAGTTATGTTATAAGTAACTAGTATTGTGAATGTAAATGGTATATATGATTAAATTGAGGAACGTGAATAGTTAACGTGTAATATACGCACGAGACAAGCTTTCTAACTCTAAACTTTATTTGAGCAGGTTTCCTTACTCAAAACTTTACTTTTATGGAATAAGTTTCTTTAAATTCTAAATTCTTCGATTGAACAAGTTCTAAACTTATATTCTATGTCGAGCAAGTTCTTGTTATTTATTGATCGAGTTCAAAATTTCATATGAGATGTTAGCATTCTTTTAAAGTATGATTCCTTTATACAATACTTATTCGATTGTATACTGATAGACACGTAATTCATACATTTTACTATTCCTAATTTTGTCCTTTTAATTATATTAGTTTATTAAATTAATATGTTTTATTTTATATTGTAGGATTTAATATTTGTTGCAATAAAGTCAAAATCTTGGTGATCAAGGGATATTTAATGCTTTTATTCATATAAGGAATATCCAAGAAGAATCCTACAAGGAGTAGGAAAGAGGTTGAACAATCTTGGTGTGCAAGTCAAATCCAACAAGAAAAAGGAAAGTATATCTAGAAGATCTTTTTGAGAAGTTAATTAGGAACAAAATTGTCCAAGTTTAATGAACCTAAATTAGTGTTCAAAGTTATTTTTCCTATAAATAGGTCTCTTGTTTTAGAGAGAAGGATGCCACTTGTTATTTTATTTTTCTTAGTTTTTCACTAGTGTAGAAGGGAGTAAGATATTTAGAGTTTGTCTTTTCTTTTATTCCAATCACGTGTGGTACTACTGTCAGGGAGTATTTGTAACTTTCTTTTATTTATATAATAGAAATTCTCTTTTCAATTAGTGTTCTTATTTCATGCGAATTGTAGTACTAATATTATTTGTTTTTGTTATTAATTTCATGTCTAGCTAAATTTCTAATACCTAGGATTATGATGAAACTAAGTATTTCATAATAATATTTTCTTTCCGTTCCAAAATTAATGCCTAAGAATTTTTGCCTTCATATTTTTCTCCGCATAAATTGCATATGATTTTTATATTGATTGCGAGGTTTTGATAAGTTATAGTTAATCTGTGAATTTTTCATAACTTATGCTTTCCCATATTAATTATATGAATCATTATTTTTAAAGGGAAAGGAGAATAATTTGGGAATTGATTTAGAAAATAAGAAATTATTTATTATGTTAATATTTGGTGGATTACGATTCCTAGGTATCTTTTCTCATTAATAGTTTATGTTATTAATTAGTAGTTTGAATAATTTAGTTAATAAATTTTCTCCACCATATTTATTTTTAATTCGCCTAAAATAGATAGTAAGGAAATATTAAAATTAATCTAGTCTCTATGGGTTCGACCTGTACTTGCCAGTTCTTCAATTTGACATTATACATTTGCAATTACATATTTTTATCACATCAAGTTTTCAAATAAAAAATAAAATGAAAACAAATGAAGAAAAAAAAAACTTGATGTGATAAAAATATGTAACTGCAAGTGCACAATGTCAAATTGAAGAACTGGAAAGTACAGGTCGAACCCACAGAGACTAGATTAATTTTAATATTTCCTTACTATCTATTTTAGGCGAATTAGAAATAAATATGGTGGATAAAATTTATTAACTAAATTATTTAAATTACTAATTAATAACGGAAACTATTAATGAGAAAAGATACCTAAGAATCAGAATCTGCCAAATATTAACATAATAAATAATTTCTTATTTCCTAAATCAATTCCCAAATTATTCTTCCTTCCCTTTAAAAATAATGATTCATATAATTAATATGGGCAAGCATAAGTTATGAAAAATTCACAGATTAACTATAACTTATCAAAACCTCGCAATCAATATAAAAATCATATGCAATTTATGCGGAGGAAAATATGAAGGCGAAAATTATTAGGCATTAATTTTGGAACGGAAAGAAAATATTATTATGAAATACTTAGTTTCATCATAATCCTAGGTATTAGAAATTTAGCTAGCCATGAAATTAAAAACAAAAACAAATAATATTAGTACTACAATTCGCATGAAATAAGAACAATAATTAAAAAGAGAATTTCTATTATATAAATAAAAGAAAGTTACAAATACTCCCTGCCAGTAGTACCACACGTGATTGGAATAAGAGAAAAGACAAACTCTAAATATCGTACTCCCTTCTACACTAATGAAAAACTAAGAAAAATAAAATAACAAGTGGTGTCCTTCTCTCTAAAACAAGTGGCCTATTTATAGGGAAAATAACTTTGAACCCTAATTTAGGCTCATTGAACTTGGACAGTTTTGTTCCCAATCTGTGACACCCCCAAATCTCGGTACTTCATTACCTCAAGATTTGGTGTTCACGTAATCAAAACATTCATAGCTAACTACCCAATCATAATAAATTGAATAATAAAAACCTGCCCATACAAGATTACTTTAATAAAAACATTATCTCCCAGGTTCTCTAACCTTTAATACAATCATTCAAGTGCGAAAATAAAATTATTACATCACATCATTATTAAAAGTCTATCATCATAACGATTTAAGCAAAATTACAAGTCTTCATCCCTTGTACATTTTTCCCTTTCCTTTGCTAGTTGTAGGTTTATCTACCTTTTCAACCATAGTTGCAATAAATGTATAAATATGCAAGAGTGAACAAACAAAGCTCACTTGAAATAAGAATAAATATATGTACATCATTTGCCAAATAATAGGCTCAATAGAACTGAATGATATGTTCTATTATCATTTCAACATTTGCCAATTCATAGGCTCAATAGAACTGAATGATTTGTTCTATTAACATCCTTAAATATACTACTGAGGGTCAAATGACCATGAACCATGTCCACGATTATAAGTAATCTTTCAACTTTAACTTTAACAATGTATAACTATAAGGACTCGATACTTAGGGGGATCAATCCTTCGTACAATGTATTGTGCACAACCATTTCAACGCTAAGCGTAAACCCCTAAACATAGGGTTGTTCATCTCAGTATTTAGAGTACAAGTCCGCACCAAAGAAAGTTTGGTTTGGATAAGCTTTCAATGGTAATTGAAGTTTAATGATCATCAACTAGGGAACTAGTTGAATCAACAATGCTTGATAATACAACAGTTGTTTAATAACAACATAACTTAGAACATTTGAGAATCATAAATAAATTGATTTTATACATCCAACTCATGCTTGAAATAACTATAGAGCATAAGTATTCAATAGAATGAATAAAATGGTTAACCTTTGCTTGAACAGTAAAATAAGCTAAGGTTCGAGTCTTATAACATTAGAATGATATTCCTGAACGTACATTTAACTGATAGCAAGTTGGAAACTAAAAACTGGCCCAACAATGTATTAACTCATGCAAGGAATTAAAACAGTTCAATAATAGAGACGAGAGTTCAAAAACTACGCTCATTATACAATAATAGAACTTAAGAAACTTGCTTAATTGTAAACAAGTTAGAATGAATCAATATAATAATAGAACTAACTCAACAAAAATATAGAGTTAGAAAAATTGCACAATGTAATAAATGAACTAGCTCAACGAAAGTGTAGAGTTAGAAAACTTGCCTTGAGTGTAAGCTATAAAATTAAACTCACGATCACCTACACATAATTTTAGAACCACAGCACTTATTAGATATGCTAACATACCATAACATGATCATTACCATTTACATTTCAGAAACTCTAAGTGTTTTTCTTCACAACCCTTGTCTAACGTTCATTATGTATACCAAATTATCACATAACGCATTCTTGATTTACTAATCACTTTTAACATTTTGAATTAATAATCCACATAACATGACTCTATTTAACCTTGTTGTTACCTGATTCTCACATTCCATAACCTTAAACTAAGCTACAAAGAACAACCAAAGTCTGCAGAATAAAATGACTTGATTAATACGAAAATGGCTACTAATGTACTTGCATGAAGTTTTATATGGGATGTCGTATGAAGTTTTATATGGGGATGTCGCGACTTACGAACCAGCTTTTTCAAAAAGCGAGCTCAAGCACATTTTATTAAGCCAACTAACACGAATTTAACCCATCAAACAGTGATACTAACACGTAAAATAAATATATAACTAACATAAACATGATTGCTAACATATACAATCACTTAAGACAATTTAACACCTACTAACACTATTTTAATTTCTCAATTTTCATGTTTTTTCACATCAAACTCTAATTTTTGATATTCATCCCAAAAATCATCACTGTGAATTCATTATTTGGCCAAATCACTCGATTCCAATTACGTTATGCTCATATTTCAACAAACTAGCATATACAAGCATCAATTTATACTTTAACATAAGAATTGACCATCTAATTTGGTACTTACCTAAGCCATATGAACAATACATACAAACATACACTGTCGATTATTTTCTTCTACTGTCAAACAAATTTTAGCTTGCAATTGTTGTTTAAACATAATCTCTAATTACTATATACTCATATAATCACAAGTAACCAATTATCTAACAATAATTTGAAGAGATGAAATTTACAGAACATGAGAAAACTTCTTGCCGTGAAATACATATACATGTATATACACACATATATAACTCTAAGGTTGTGAACCTACCTTCAAGTAGTGTGTAATTCTTGCTACGATCACTGGAATTGTTGAAAATCCTAAACTTTCTCTCAATTTCTCTCAACTCTCAGTTCTCTCTATTGCCTCTAGACTAGTAAAGTTAGAATGAAGCTTTGATAGCCAGTATGCGTAAAAACCAAAATGAATAACTGATATGGCCTTAATACATATATTAAATATATCGGTTACCAACATAAACGTATATAATATAAATATATTATATTTATTATTTATTTAATTTAATTTAAATAACTAGAAATCTCAAAAGCCATAAGACTTGTTTGGCAAAACCCTTTAAATTTTAACGAATTAATATATTAAGCCTTGTTTGTTAAAACTAAATTAAACTACTTTAATTTATTTTAATAACTCCTTATAATATAGTTATTTGTCACACTATAATTAATCAAGCTTTCATATTTATTTTAATTAATGCAAATCACAATTAATTAATTGAATCCCTTAATCACATAACACAATACAAATAATTAATCATTTAAATTGAAATATCAATATAATAATCATTTCCTTAATTCATCAATTATTTATTTAACAAATAATTCTCCAAATGAAATTAAATCAATTGAACAAATATTTATTCAATGATAATCACAGCCATTAAATATTTATATAAATCAATAAATATTTAATATTACATTTAAAATTCTGGAATGTTACACAATCAACTTCTCAAAAAAGATCTTTTAGATATACTTTCTCTTTCTCTTGTTGGATTTGACTTGCAAACCAAGATTATTCAACCTCTTTCCTACTCCTTGTAGGATTCTTCTCGGATATTCCTTATATGAATAAAAGCATTAAATATCCCTTGATCACCAAGATTTTGACTTTATTGCAACAAATATTAAATCCTACAAAATAAAATAAAACATATTAATTTAATAAACTAATATAATTAAAAGGACAAAATTAGGGATAGTAAAATGTATGAATTACGTGTCTATCAAATACCCCCATACATATCTCTTGCTCGTCCTCGAGAAAAATAAATAAAAATGAAAATGAAAATAAAACAAAAATTGCACTTAACATGTGCAACAAGCCTTTAAACCCCAAGGTTACCCTAAGTGGACGAGTTGTGTCTCATGAGGGTTTGCAGTGAATATACCCACAAAATTCAAAAATAATTTTGGATTCAACAAATTATGAAATTGAAAGAAAGTTTTTAAATATCTATGGGCATTATACATAAGCAAGATTAAATTCAAAATCAAAATTTTATCTTATCAAAAATACTAAATCTTCATTTTAGACACCATCCTTCATTAAATCAATTCCATGTGATGCATGCATGTGTATATGAGGTAACTCTTAGTAGGAATTTTTATCATGAAAATCAAGCAAACTCATTTTTCTTTTCTTTTTTTTCTTTTTTTTCATTTTTTTCATTTTTTTCATTTTTTTCAATTTTGATTCTTGACTTGTGTAATGTCTCATTTTCTTAGACTTTTCAGAGTTACACATGTAGAGCGAGAGTTGAACCAATGACTCCCAAACCAGATGGCTTTAGGGCACTAGGTGTAGAGACACCCCTAAGGATTTATTAACTCGAGTAACAAAGGCAACAAAATTAGACTAGTCAAGTTGCTTTTATCCATCACTCTTTTCGGCGTGAATATCGATGCTTCCCGAGGCTTGGATACCCAGTTATTTCGTTTAATGGACATTGAAGCAGTTATTTATTTCTTCTTTTTTTTTTCAAATTACTCGAATCATGGTTTATACCCCACAACTAAGAATTAGTGCAAACGTAAAGTGCAAAAAAAGCTCGTGAAATCAATTTTAATCCAGATGGTGTTTAGAACTAAGATTTCGTATCTTATCAAAAATTTAAGAGTTCTAAATTCTTCAATCTTACTTATGAGTTTTACTCCACAAACACTTATTAGAATTAATTCAATCCATAAAAAGTCAAATAAATTTTTTCAATTCTTTTTTCAATTTTTTTTGTTTTTTCTATTTTTTTTCCTAAAAAATAAAAATATAATACAATAATACAAACAAACTCCCCCTATACCTAAATCATGCATTGTCCTCAATGTATGCAAATGAAGAAAAGAGAACAAAGATGTGAAAAAATTGTACCTTGTATACGGGGCATTTGTTCTGCAAGAAATTGTGGTGAGAAAGAAAACAAATGTACATATCTACAAATTTTATGCATCCTAAAAACTTTGCAACTGAAAATGGTCAGTGATACATACAGATAATCTAGAGTGGATTTTGTATGATTTTCATGAGGTCTGGGTAATTGGAAATAGTTAGAATTTGCAACAGCAGAACAATTGTAAGCATACCTGACTGATTCTTTTAAAATTGAGTCAGGGAATGATAACGAAAAATGATAGTTCCTTTTAAAAAATTCTAACTTCATAAAATCTATCTGAACTTGCCATCCATATTCGTTACCAAGGGGCACTAAAACATTTTCATCATTTTGAATAACTGTTATACCAAGATGTTTAGGCACCACTGGATTAACACATGCATTATCTGAAATGGGAGATATGATCTCATTATCTAAACATGGAAGATTATCATTGTCCACAACATTTGGTTTATTTGTTAAATCACATTTAGTGTTTCTGGAAGGCTCTTTGGATGGACCCAAGGTAGACTTAAAATGATCAAAAGAGGATTTAAGGTCAATTTGATTCTCTTGAAAAGCTCAAAATGTGTCAAACTTGATTCAATTATAGGTTCCAATCTAGAGTAAGACTTTTGGATTGTGGAGTCCAACATCTCATTGACCTCATTCAAGTATTCAGTTTCATCCTAATTTTGACCAAAATGATTTAGAGAAAAATTAGTAATTTCATCTTCCCCTATAAGTTCATTTCCCGCATTTTCTGAATCATGTTCACTTCAACGGACTGGTCAAACAAATCACTAGGTTACTCTCCCACATTAAACACATTTAAGTCAATTGTCATGTTTCCTAATGTCAATTTCATTATTCAATTTCTACAATTGATTAATGCATTAGAAGTTGCTAGAAATGGTCTACCTAAAATTACAGGAATTTGACCCTTGGGATTGACAACAGGCTGGGTTTCAAGGACAACAAAGTCAAAAGGGAAGACAAAATCACCAATCTTAATGAGTACATCCTCAACTATTCCCTTTGGCACTTTAATAGAACGATCAGCTAGTTGAAGTGTTACACTTATCTTTTTCAGCTCCCCTAAACCCAATGTTTGGTACACAAAAAATGGTAAAAGGTTCACAGTAGCTTCTAAATGTAGTCCCATTCCTTTGTCGGCTGCCTCTGAATCAGTTTCACAATTTTTATGACTCGGTTCTGTGCGAGATCTTCAATGACGATTCTTGGATGAGAGAATTCTTCCCAATATGGGATCCGATGGGTTTCAGGTCCTCGGATGAAGATCCAGTGGGTGTGCCAACCTTTGTTGCTTGATGGGGTGCTCATTAAGGATCGTTTCTTGAGGTTTTTAGGAAATTTGTTTTGCTTGTTTGGTTATTTGCCAAAACCCAGGTTCTCGGGATCAGCTTGCAAAAAAGAGGTATAAGAAGAAGTCTATAGAAGGAGTGACGCCGAGTTCATGACAGACGATGATAAAGGCAATGACGTTAATGTAGGAATTTGGTACTAATTAGGAAAAACACATGCCGATGAACCCTAGAAGGGTGACGATAAAGGAGTGAAGATGAAAACGAACCCCTTTTTATAGAAGGGTGATGGGCATGGTTGTCCAACCATCTGTTCGGTGGTACATGCGGTCAATTTCAGAAGGGGCTTTTAGATCATAGGTTTTTGGAATACGATACAGTTCTTGGAGTTTGCCAAGGTCTTCTTTTTTGATGGTGGATTTGGAGTTGGCGTGAGATAATTTTGTTTCATTGGAGTACTCCCTCATCTTTTTTTGAACTGCCAGTTCTGCCTCAAATGGGCCTAGTGTTTGGGGGGCAGAACAGGTAGGAGTGACTGTGGTGGATTTGGTGGTGCTGACAGTGGCTGTTGTCTTGGGGTTAATTATGGTGGATGTAGGGGCGCTTACTGGTAGTGGAGGAATGAAGGAAAGGGGGATGACATTGATGCGTTCGTCGGTGGTGGGATTGGAGGTAACGGGGGTGTTTAAAGAATCCATTGTTGATTGGGATGAAAAATTTGCTGGAAAATTTTTGCAGTAATGAAGAAAGAGATCTAAGAGTTTGAAATTGAGAAAGTTAATATGTCAGATTTGGGGGAGAAATTTTTTGAAATGAAATGTCTTTCCAACTTCGCGCGCTTCCAGAGTACGACAATTAAATGGGGGGATATGATTACAAACGTAGGGGAGTGTTGGTGGGTCCCTACTTTATAATGTGGGAAAATTTTTGAGGAGTTTGTCTTTGCAGCATTTATTTTTCATTATTAGGCTTTTATTGAAGAACTCTTCCATTAAATGTTCCCATTTTACCGAAGACTGAGGCAATGTTAGTGTAGACACTCGAAATTTTCTGCACACCTGTCACTGACATTGCAGGAAGGCAAATTCATCTTTCAGAGACAACCCTGGAAGACAGCTCATACCCAGTCTGGATACTACTGGAAGTTCGGTCTTAACCCCAGAACACACACCGGGAGTATCAGTTCCAACCTCGGAGATAACCCCGAGGCATGCTATAATACCGAGAATTTCCACGTATTATTAAATGAATATATTAATGGAAATACTATTTACGTGAATATAAGTGTTATTGTTTTATGATTTGGTTAATACAATTGATTCGTATTAGATCAATGCGTATTAAGAAATGTGAATTTACAATGAGAAGTATGAAATGCGTTGTGTGGCGTAATGTGGAACGGGAAAATGCATTAAGTGAATTAAACCGGGAATTAGGAAGTTTAATCGTGTATGATCATGAGATTTTATATAAATAATCAATACACTCATAGTAACACTCTTGTGGAGATCAATTCATATATAACGGGTTAGCGGTGGAGATTGGCATGGTAGAAGCTAAACCGATCTTAGCCTCATCGAGTAAGCACACAAGTAGCAATTTCTGGTCTCAAAGAAGATAAATCTGGCGCAAGCAATGCCGCCATCATCGATTGAGTTGGTTACTTTCTACTGTAGCACTAAATTGGGGACATTAATGTTATATGTGTGACATGGATGAAATCAAATGATAGGAGTATATTGCAATGAAATATGTTATGTCCGACAACGAAATTATTAAACCATTAATTAATATTAACTGTGGTGGAATATGGGTTACTTGGTGATTAATTCATAATATATGGTTATTATCATGTGCAATATATCTATAATAAGAATTATATCAATAATAAATGGATTAATTAATATTGGTGGTAATTAATCAATGAAGTAAGTAAATTTTTAATTGACATAAATAAGTAAGTTATTAATATAATAATATTATATCGACAATTATGTGCATGTGAGCAATAATACAACTATACTATATAGTGTAGTGTGACATTTGTGTGACTATATATTAAGTTTTATGAAACTATAATATATTAAGTGGTAATTAATCAAGGAATGAATAAATTTATTTATTTAACACAAATAAATAAGTTATTAATATAATAAGGTTAACATATGGTTATACGAGTGGTAGAGATAATTATGGAACTACCCGGACAATAATACATGACTGCATTATTTTATTGCGTATATTTAATGTACATGAACAATATTATGTTAGTATGTAAATAGCCCTAATTTTCCTAATATGGTAACAATTGTATATTAAGATTACATTATGGGAAATAAATAATCCAAACCAAAACCTTGATGATATGAAATGCTGAGATTTTCTATCTTGTCCCATAATAAGTGTCACCAAGTACAATGAACAGTAACTTGAAGCTATATTACGTAAACCTTCTAGCTGCTAAATCCTAGATGATCATAGCTAGCTAGGTGGTTGGTATGGAGTGGTTGAGCCACCCTTCTTGAACCATTGTTTCATGGCATTGCACCATGAATTCAACCTCAGTGCTAAGTCATTGCCCAGTCCAAGCTCTTCTTTAAATAACATACCAAAGATTTCTCAGTGTTGTTGCTTGAAGTGTCTGAGAATTTCTTAGTGTAAGACTGAGAGCATACAAGTGTTCTAGGAGCTTAAGAGTCCAAGTAGTAGCAAGTTCATTGCACATTACGAAGGTATAATTCCATTCCTTGCTTTCTATTTTTGTTTCTGTTAACAGAGTTCATAAGTGTTAAAAGTTCAATTTCTTGAATTCATGGAAATGGATGTTAGTGTGGTTATGTAATGTACATATGATTGTTATATGACCTTACAAGTATGTTTAAACTGATACGTGAGTGTTTAGGAATGATTTTGTGAGTAAATTATGTGTTTGGGCTAAAAAGTTGCCGAGGTTTACTGTTCTAGCAGAACCAGTGTACAGCCTTGTAATTTGCCGGATTCGAGGAAGAGTCAAGTGTAAACTTACACGGCCTCTGAATTTTGTTTTAAGTTCTGTTTTGAAATTCTGTTATAGTACCATGACTTATGATAGCATGCAAGCATATGTAAGGAGTATATTTAGAGATGTGGACCTAATGTGAGCATGTTAGACTAGCTTAATATGATTAAAAAGAGTGTGTAGCTTAAAATGGATTTAAGGACTTAGAAACGAACTTATTGTTTATGTATGACATGTATGTATACTGACTTTGCAAGCATGTTAGTATAACTTAGAAATGCATGAATAAACCTTTAGATTGTGTTTATATGATTAGTAAGCAAGAATGAACATGTTAAATCTACTAGTAAGCTTTGAATGTAAATATTGTCAAACTACCTTGAGGACTAGAATTTGACATTTATGATAATATTTAGTGACACCCTTAGACTCATTCATGTGGTATAAACGTATACATACCGTGCTTGTGTATTATATTTCAAGAAAAGTATAACCAAAGCATATTTTCAACCAAATTGGTGTTAGTTTAACATATGTGTTATGAATACTCGCGAGGATGCCTAATATGAGTTTTATAACCATCTTATATGTTTAGAAGGCTAGCATGATAGACTTTGTGGTTTCATGACCTCGAATGGCCTTAAACTATTGAAATTTTCAATTTAGGAATATGTTATAAAAGGGAATCTAGATTTACTTGAGAAACATGAAAAGGCCCTTAACATGGCAAATACATCATGTATGATTATTTTGAGCAAGTTTCAATGTAAACCGCAAGGCAACAATATTTCGATTCTGGTTTGGCAGAGAGATGCAAGTGAACTGCACTGGGTCCCTAAGTTTTCAGACAGTAGCGCAAATTGCTACTGCAGTCAGCGATCATAAATAGTTTCTATTTTTTGTCTGATGTTTGAAGTATGCCTACATGATTACTTTAACTTATCTTATATGATTAATGTTCTAGTTAATGTCTTAATGAACATGCTAAGTGATAGGGTCAAGTGTTGATTATAACCTCTGGATGTTAAGTCCAAAGAATATCTTCAAGAAATCAGGACGTCATTGTAATTGTGATGACTTATAAACTGATTTTGTACCATATGTGCTTACTTGTATCAAGTCAAGCTTGATTAAAGACTATGTTAGCTAATGAACATCTTGAACATATAATACGTTATAAATAGGATTCAAAAGTGTTGAGTTATTAAACGAGGATAAACTACTCGTAAGGCAAGTTTCTCTAACCTTACTCAAGTCTTTATTGAGCAAGTATCTGAACCCTACTTTACATTGTGCAAGTATTCTAAACTCTTGCATTACTTTATTCCAGTGAATATTGTAAACTTACCTCTTTGAATATAAGTTAACCTACATATGCGTTCAATTGAGCTCGTTTGTTAAACTCTTGAGAAAAACTATTATTCATGTGAACTTAGTATTATTCTTGAATATTGTGAAAGTATCTATGCCATTTGATTTGGCTAGATTATATGCATGTTTATAAAACTGTCCAAACCAATTGATTGGTGCGGAAATCTTAAAAACTAAGTTGAACAACCCTTAAGGTAAGGGGATTGTATGTTGTTGGAAACCCCAATACATAAGTATATTATTACTGTGGTGTTATGCATAACATAGAGTATTGTAGACTGATCCTCTATAGTACTTATTCTTTTGGGTTATCAGTTTAATATTGGTAATTCTAGTAGATGTTTAATAGTCCTTAGTGACTGCTCAGTATAAATTGTTATCCAGTCGGATACATTGATAGCCTTTGAATTCATATATTTCTGTTGATTTATATTGAATTATTGTTCTTATTCCAAGAATTGTTGATATTCATTATATATGGTATTATTCTGAAACTCTGAACTATCTTAGAGATGATACTTCGATATTTTACACTCGTGTTATAAAACTATTACCCTTATTGTATATTACTTGCTGGGCAATTTACGCTCATTCTTGCTTATTTTAAAACCTTTCAGTTAAGGCGGAACAAGGAGGTGTATCTGGGAAAGACAAGGGAAAAGGCAAGGCTACCGACTAGCTTGTCCCTTTATGTTTAGATTAATCATGTTGTATTAAGACTATTTGCAGACTATGTTTAAACTTAAGTAGAATTATGTAATAAGTTTTTATTCGATATTATTATGAAATCTATTAAGTACTGTAGGTTGCGAGACTTGGGGGAATAATTATAATAAATCGTTGTATATTATTCTAAATTAGATCTTTCGTTGTAAATATATGATTTTAGTTATTATGGTGATTCCATGAGAACGTGACGAACCGAATTCGGGTGACCAAGTGGAGGTCAGAATTTGGGGGCATCACAGGTTGGTATCAGAGTCATAGTTATAAACTTTATGAATGAGAGTCCTTAGATTATAACTTAAGAAAACTTAGAGGTTAGGAAGGGATAAAACTCATATAGAGTTTTCCTTGAGAGACTTAGTGTGTTATGAAATGTAACTTCATTGTATACAATGAACTTATGTTATTTAACATTCTGATGGAGTTATTGTTTATCTTATCTTATGTTGGTGATTGTAGGATGACTGACATGGGAGAACCTAGCTGAGTAGTTGAGGAGGAACCGTGTGATATCCACGTAGTCTATGAGGCACCTGTGATCGCGAAGCCTATATCGGTAGTTGTCCCTATTAGTGATGATGATGAGGAGGAGGAGATGGTGCCTCTACCTGAGGAGTTAGATCTGGAGGAGGAGCCTATGGAGGAGGAACCCGTGGAGGAGGAACCTGAGCCCATGGAGGACTCCGACGAGACTACTTTTGAGGATCAGATGTTATGGGAGTATGAAGAAAAAATTTTGGAATTAGGAAGTAGAGTCGAAGAGCTAGAGATTGAGACTCTTGAGAGGTAACTAGTGATGCAGGAGATGGAGGTGGAAATTGTTCATCGTAAGGAGGCAGGGATCCAGATGGGGGCCTTGTTTCACCGATCGGTGGCGAGGAACGTCGAGTTGGCAAGGAAGTTAGAAGAATTAAAACATAGGGTTTTGAGTGAGAGGACGGAGAAGGAGGCCCTCCGAACTCAGTTAGAGATGGAAGTGATGGATAAGATCCACTTCGAGGAAAAGTGGGAGGATTCTAATGACAGAGTGGGTGATCTAGAAGATGAGGTACGGTGCAAGAGGAGGAAGATGAATAAGACGGGTTATGCTTTACGCATGGCCATGGAGAGGTTAATCGACGGGATAAATCACTATCCCACTGAGCAAGGACAGACCCGGTGTAAGACCCCAACTTTCATAAATAAAGATTAATTTTTCTCGAATTATATTTTTGAATATTAAGGTGTGAATTTGTTATAATGTTATAGTTGTGGGTAATAATTATAAATTTTGTAAAGTAAGCAAGTTGTTATAAAATATTCGTTTGGTCGAGGAATATTCTTTTTGTCTGGGAATATTCGTACGACGACACAATCATTGGTGGACCCCACAATAGAATTATTATCGGAGTTAGAAAACAACAAAATTATCTTTTTATAAAAATAACGGCAAAAGTTTTACCGTTAACTGTTGAATTACCCGTTGATAAAAGTACAGTAATACGCGTGATTTCATAGTAGCACACAGTATTGTACAGTATCTTGGATTATTGATGCTTACGTAAGAAGTCACTACTCAATAATTGTTATAAAGAATTATTTATTCAATATTTTATTTTATTGATTCAATAATTGCTACGCTGATATTTTATATTATTGATTCAATAATTGTCATTGCACAGTATTTCAAATTATCAAATAAATAATTTATATTATTTGAATAATATTATTATTTGCATTATTGACAATGTATAGAAAGTTCTGTCGAGAAAAGGGGTTTGGTCACCTAATTGTGCACCAATAAGGAGAAATCCTTATCGGAAAGCCCCCTCTTTCCTGAGAACGGCCTGGTTGTCGATATTGTAATTTGATAATATTATTTGTGAATAATTAATTATTGATATATAGGATAAGAAAATATTTATTCAATGTGTATTTAAACTAAGGAATTTTTAGCATATGACATTTGTTGAAAGTTGGTATTTTATCTTTTCTGATAAAATAATTCAATCAAATATATTATTATAATATTACATTATAATAGTATGATGTGATTATATAATAATACGCTTTTTTATAATTTGAATGGTAACATTATTATAGTAAATTCTTGGTATAAAAGTAAAAGGAGGTGGAAGAGAACAAATTGAATTTGAATTCTTATGATGTAAGCGATGATGTCATCGAACGATGAGGTAAGCGATGATGTCATCGGACGATGAGGTAAGCAATGATTTAATATGATCAATGATGTCAGCGATGATGTCATAAATTATGGCAAAAAGACTATTTTACCCTTAATCTGCCAAGCCTATAAATAGAAGCTCATTTCTTCATTATTTTCACCAATTCATTCAAGCTATATAGAGAGAATAAGAGAGAAAGAAGAAGAGTATTCTGTTACTACACTATTGCGGTATCCAATCTGCTACTAAGGTAAGGGGTATTATTTCTTTCGTATTCGTAAGTAATATTATTCTTGTTCAATATTCGTAAGAACTGATATTTTCTTCCATACTCTGTAGTATGTAAGTAATATTATTTCATTTTATATTTCTAATTCTACACTTATGTTGATAAGTATTACTTCTATACTCCATGAAATTAGTAGAATATCCTTGATATTTGCGCTTTATCCAGTATCTTTTCATGGAAATATTATTCTGAGCATTCTTGATAATTTTTAATCTTTTCATGTCAGGGTACTATTCACAGGTTACTATTCTCGAAGTACTATTCATGGGGTACTATTCACTCAGTTACTATTCACAAGGTACTATTCACAACAAAAATTAATTTCTTTTCTGTACCATGTATTTGGCGACTCAAGATGGGTGATGTATACCTATTTTGGGGGCGTCACAGTTGGTATCAAAGCTTAGGGATATGATCCCTGGATGAGATGTGAGACTAGAACTAGGAGGGGATAGATGGGTAATTCCTTCGCTAGTATGACCTACCTAGGTTTATTTGTTATTTTATTGGGTTGGTCAGAATATAAGGATAATGCGTGGTATGTCAATTAACCATTGTTTTGTGGCAGTGTTTGAAAGCGACATCCGAGAATGTTGAGATTAGCAATGGAGCATAGGAAACCGTTGAGTCACCACAAATTAATACCCAGGATAATGTGCATCAGGAAGGCAATAATCCTCAGGTAAACAACAACACCGTCCAAATGATGAACGACGGAATGTTTAGAGGCTTTCTACAATTCATGCAACATCAGGCAAGAGAGACTCATGTCCAAAATTCAGGTGGAAACACTGGCAACCCACGGATGGTCACCGCTAAGCAGTTTAAGGAACTGGGACCACCAGAGTTTTTGGGAGAGCCAAAACCACTTAAGGCGGAGGCGTGGATAAACCAGATCACCAAGATATTTGATGTCTTGGGATGCTCTGAAGAGCATAAGGTTCCCTTTGCCACTTTCATGTTGCGAGGAGAGGCAGATTACTGGTGGGAATCAGTAAAACGTACCCAACCTGCCGCACTAAAGATGTCTTGGGAGAAGTTCCAAGAACTGTTCAACGACAAGTACTTTCCCGAAAGTATTCGTCACATGAAAGAAGTGGAGTTCATCAAACTAGAGAAAAATAATATGATTGTGTCACAATATGAAGCTAACTTTGCCGAGTTGTCCCGGTTTGCGTCCCACTTAGTTGATAATGAGGAGAGAATGACACGGATGTTTCTAAGAGGTTTTAAACCTGAGATACGTCAATACCTATTTTCTCACAAACTATGTTTGTATTTAGATGTTGTAAATAAGGCTCAATTATTGGAGCCCGATAACGAGTTAACCCAACCAAGAGAGAGCAGCCGACAAATCGATAATACCAGTGGTAGCAGTCATCAAAGCGGTGACAACAAACGAGGAGGGAATCAACATGCCAGAAATAGTAACCACTTCGGTGGTAATCATGGCCAAGATAATAAAAGTGGAAATTTCAAAAAGAGGAAATTCAATAATGATGGAAAGACGTCAGTACTAGCACCTGTTGTTAAGGAAGGAGAACGACCGCCGGTCGTATGTTACAAATACAGAGGGGAGGGACACATCAGTCCAAACTGTACGCAGCAGTCCAAAGCATGTTATAATTGTGGAAGAGAAGGTCACCTAGTCCGATTTTGTCGTGCACCAAAGTCAAGTCCAGCTGGGATGGAGGCATCAAAGACCGTCCCAGACAAGATAAAACCGGTAGTTCAAGGGAGAGCGTTTGTCGTAACCTCCCAAAAAGCAAGGAACCCGAACGAGGTCATCACGGGTAAACTTATTATAAACTCTAGCCAAGTATATACCTTATTTGATACCTGTTCTACCCATTCTTTTATTTCTTCTATTTGCGCTCAACATTTAAATTTGACTCTGAAGAAATTAGACTTTGACTTATCTGTTGAAACTCCGTTGGGAGAAACCTTCATTACATCCACTGTTTATAAGTCTTGTTTGGTTCAAATCGGTACCCTCACATTACCTGTCGATCTTATTTCCTTGAAAATACTTGCGTTTGACGTAATTCTATGGATTGATTGGTTAACTACTCATCTTGCAAAAATTGATTTTTTTCTTAAGGTTGTTAACTTTCATATTCCTAACCAGCCTATAATGCGAATTCTAGCAACCAAACCATTAAAATCAATCACTGTTATCTCAAGTCATAAAGCTATTCGTTTATTGAAAAATGGATGTCAAGCTTTCTTAGCTCATGTCAAGGATTTAAACAAAAATACGTCAGTTTTGAATGATATTTCTATTGTTAATAAATTTTCGGGCGTATACCCTGAAGAACTCCCTGGCCTACCCCCAGAGCGTGAAATTGAATTTTGTATCGACCTTGAACTCGATACAAAACCCATTTCTAAAGCCCCATATCGAATGGCTCCTATTGAACTTCAGGAGTTAAAAACCCAACTTCAAGAATTGTTAGACATCAGGTTTCATTCGTCCTAGTACGTCTCCTTGGGGTGCTCATGTTCTATTTATAAAGAAGAAAGATGGAAGTATGCGACTTTGTATTGACTATCGGGAGTTGAATCATGTCACCATCAAAAATAGGTACCCATTACCTCGAATTGATGACCTATTTGACCAATTGTAAGGTGCTAAATTCTTTTCAAAGATCGATCTTCGTTCCGGATATCATCAATTAAAAGTTAAACCTGATGACATTCCAAAGACTGCTTTAAGAACTCGGTACGGGCATTACGAATTCCTAGTCATGTCTTTTGGATTGACTAATGCTCCTGCGGCCTTCATGGATATGATGAACCAAGTATTCAAGGAATATTTGGATCATTTTGTTGTTGTCTTTATTGATGACATCCTCATATACTCCAAAAGTCGTGAAGATCATGAGCAACACTTAAGGCTAATACTCCAAAAGCTTCGTGAAAACAAGCTATATGTCAAGTTGAAGAAATGCGAGTTCTGGCTTGAGGAAGTAGCATTCCTTGGGCACGTGATATCAAATCATGGAATATCCATTGACCCAAGCAAAGATTGAAGCAATAAAAAGCGGGAGCAACTAAGTCGCCATCAAGTACGTAGCTTTCGGGCTTAATTGGTTATTATCGGAGATTCGTGGAAGGATTTTCTTGAATTGCTACTCCATTAACTCAGCTGACTCGAAAAGATACAAAATTCGGTTGGAGCGAGGAATATGAGAAGAGTTTTCAAGAACTCAAAACGAGACTTATTTCAAAGACTGCTCGACAATACCATCCGGTTCGGAGGGATATGTCATCTCTGATGTAATGCTTGAGCAAGGGTTTAGGATGTGTTCTCATGCAACATGGGAAAGTCATAGCTTTATGCCTCATGACAACTCAAAGAATATGAGAGAAATTATCCTACTCATGATCTAAAGTCAAATGTGTAGTGTTCGTGACTTAAAATCTGGAGGCATTACCTATATGGGAGAAAGTGGAGATCTTTACGGATCATAAAAGCCTCAAATATTTCTTCACTCAAAAGGAACTCAACATGCGGCAACGACGTTGGCTTGAACTGCTGAAAGATTATGATCATACTATTCAATACCCTCCTGAAAAAGCGAACGTGGTAGCTGACTCATTGAGTAGAATATCATATGTGGGTACGAGTGCGATATTGTCAAGGAAAAGACCCATTTTGTATGACTTGCAAAGGATGGAGATAGCGATAAAGACTACAGGGACCCACGTGATGATGGCAAATATACGAGTAGAACCGACTTTAATCGATAAAAATAAAGTTGCTCAAACTACAGACCTGGAGCTGATGCGTATGAAGAAGAAAGTGCAAGAAGGTGCTATTCCAGAAGCAAAAATTGATGAAGAAGGAATACTTCAAGTCAACTCTCGACGTTGTGTTCCTAACGACCCTGATTTAAAGTATAAAATCATGATGGAGGCGCACAACACACCGTTTGCAATCCATCCTGGTAGTACCAAAATGTATCATGATATTCGACATATATTTTGGTGAAGAAATATGAAGAGAGAGATAGCAGTGTTTATCTCAAGGTGTCTAACGTGTCAACGTGTCAAGGCGGAGCATCAAGTGCCAAAAGGTCCATTGCAACCACTTGAAATTCTAGAATGGAAGTGGGAGCACATTACCATGGATTTCATTATTGGTCTTCCCAAGGTTTCTCAAGGCATAGATGCAATTTGGGTCATCGTTGATAGATTGACCAAGTCTGCTCATTTCTTACCTATACGAGAAACTTATTCACTTGAACGTCTTGCTTGTATATACATAAATGAGATTGTAAGACTGCATGGTATGCTAGTATCCATAGTTTCTGATCGAGACCCAAGATTTACTTCACGGTTTTGGGTTAGTTTGCAAAAATCTATGGGCACGAATTTACGATTTAGTTCAAAGATATCATCCTCGAAGACCAGACGGGCGGTGGGAGGACTATTCAAACTCTGGAAGATCTATTCAGACTCTGTGTCCTTGACTTCAAAGGAAGTTGGGACAAGTTCTTGCCATTGGTAGAATTCTCCTACAACAACAGTCATCAAGCAAGTATCGGAATGGCTCCATTCGAGGCCTTGTATGGAAGGAAGTGTCGTTCTCTAGTATATTGGGATGAGGTGGGTGAAGCAACGTTGTTGGGACTAAAATTGGTATGTATGACTATGGAAAAGATTCAAATGATCCGGCAACGTATAAAGACCTCACAAGATCGACAAAAGAGTTATGATGATCTTCATCGAAAGGACGTGAAATTTAATGTTGGAGAACATGTGTTGTTACGTGTTACTCCATGGAAAGGAGTTACAAGATTTGGAAAGAGAGGAAAGCTCAATCCTCGATTCATTAGCCCATTTGAAATCCTTGATCGAGTAGGAACTGTGGCTTATAGACTCGCCTTACCGCCAAGTATATCTAGTGTTCATAACGTTTTTCACATATCCATGTTACGTAAATATGTGGAAGACCCGAACCACATTATTGAGTTGGAACCAGACGAGATATCAAAAAATTTAACATACGAAGAGGTACCTGTTAAAATTTTGGATAAGAAGGAACATATTCTACGCTCCAAGGTTATACCTCAAGTCAAAGTTTTGTGGAGAAATCAAGATGTTGAGGAAATGACCTGGGAGTTAGAATCTGAAATGAAATCAAGGTATCCTCACCTCTTTGACATACCAGGTATGTACCCTAATTTTGAGGATGAAATTTCATAAGAAGGGGAGGTTGTAAGACCCCAACTTTCATAAATAAAGATTAATTTTTCTTGAATTATATTTTTGAATATTAAGGTGTGAATTTGTTATAATGTTATAGTTGTGGGTAATAATTATAAATTTTGCAAAGTAAGCAAGTTGTTATATAATATTCGTTTGGTCGGAGAATATTCTTTTTGTTTGGGAATACTCGTACGACGACACAATCATTGGTGGACCCCACAACAGAATTATTGTCGGAGTTAGAAAACGACAAAATTATCTTTTTATAAAAATAACGGCAAAAATTTTACCATTAACTGTTGAATTACCCGTTGATAAAAGTACAGTAATACGCGTGGTTGCATAGTAGTACACAGTATTGTACAGTATCTTGGATTATTGATGTTTACGTAAGAAGTCACAACTCAATAATTGTTACAGTAATTACTGTTAAATATTTTATTTTATTGATTCAATAATTACTACGTTGATATTTTATATTATTGATTCAATAATTGTCATTGCACAGTATTTCAAATTATCAAATAAATAATTCATATTATTTGAATAATATTATTATTTGTATTATTGACAATGTCTAGAAAGTTCTATCGAGGAAAGGGGTTTGGTCATCTAATTGTGTGCCAATAGGGAGAAATCCTTATCGGAAAGCCCCCTCTTTCCTGGGAACGACCTGGTTGTCGATATTGTAATTTTGTAATATTATTTGTGAATAATTAATTATTGATATATATGATAAGGAAATATTTATTCAATGTGGATTTAAACTGAGGAATTTTTAGCTTATGACATTTGTTGAAAGCTGGAATTTTGTCTTTTCTGATAAAATAATTCATTCAAATATATTATTATAATATTACATTATAATAGTATGTTGTGATTATATAATAGTACGTTTTTTATAAATTGAATGGTAACATTATTATAGTAAATTCTTGGTATAAAAGTAAAAGGAGGTGGAAGAGAACATATTGAATTTGAATTCCTATGATGTAAGTGATGATGTCATCGGATGATGAGGTAAGTGATGATGTCATAAATTATGGTGAAAAAACTATTTTACCCTTACTTTGCCAAGCCTATAAATAGAAGCTCATTTCTTCATTATTTTTCACCAATTCATTCAAGCTATAGAGAGAGAAAGTATAGAGAGAATAAGAGAAAAAGAAGAAGAGTATTCTGTTACTACATTATTGCAGTATCCAATATTCTACTAAGGTAAGGGGTATTATTTCTTTCGTATTCATAAGTGATATTATTCTTGTTCAATATTCGTAAGAAATGATATTTTCTTCCACACTCTATAGTATGTAAGTAATATTATTTCATTTCATATTTCTAATTCTACACTTATGTTGATAAGTATTGCTTCTATACTCCATGAAATTAGTAGAATATCCTTGATATTTGCGCTTCATCCAGTATCTTTTCATAGAAATATTATTCTAAGCATTCTTGATAATTTTTAATCTTTTTATGTCGAGGTACTATTCACGGGTTACTATTCCCGAAGTACTATTCATGGGGTACTATTCACTCGGTTACTATTCACGGGGTACTATTCATGACAAAAATTAATTTCTTTTCTGTCCAAATTATTTTTGATAAAACATTATTCTTGAATTTTACTCCACAAAGCAGTATCATGTTGACAATTTGGACATTATTGAATTCTGGATAAATTGAATTATAAATCTTTAAAATTTATTCTTGCTCTCATTTCAATTGAATTCTTATATCATTGTCATCATCATCATGCTTATATTGTGATGAAAGTCATCTTTGGCCGTAGTGCATAGATGGACTGTTGATTGGTATGATTATGACCAGGAATTATTCGGTATAATCATGACCCGTAATGTTACAAATAATGTGGTAAAAGTCATCATTGGCTTGTAGTGCATTGATGGACAGTTGTTGGTATGATCATGACCATTGGTGATACAAATGAATATCCTTGGCCGTAGTACAGGGATGATTCGATGATGTGAATTATTTATTAAGCTGAGTCTCAACGATAAAACTGTTGATAAACTTTTTAAATCATAGAAGATAGTAGATAGCATGCTCTACTTGACTCTTCTAATGGATTGCTTGTTTCGCTGCAGTTAAACTTGATGTTTATTATATTTTATCAGTTTAACACTATTGAAGGCTAACGATAATTTATTCTACATTATCTTAGTCATAATATTTCTAACTGGGCTAATTAAGCTCACCCTTTGCTTTTATTGTTCTCTTCAGGAAATGAGAATATAGCTGGGACTAGTCGGGGAACGGAGTGACGGTCCAGATAGGTGGCTATAGTAGTCCTCACTATTATGTGAAATAGTGTGATAATAATTATAATGAGGACTTTATTTGAGTTTGTATACTCTCTATGAGACATTATCCGTGTTGAAACTCTCAACTACGTTTTGTCGTACTGTATCAAAGAAGTTTGTATTTAAATTATGTACCATGTATTTGGCGACTCAAGATGGGTGATGTATACCTATTTTGGGGGCTTCACACCCGACATACCATAAGTCGGGATATGATGGCACACATCACACAGAAGGAGTATCAGAGCGCCATGGAGCATGGAATGTTAGATTGAGTCTAGAGGGGAAGGCTCGGTAGTATAGTGGTTTTATTTATGTGTTGTTAATATGTTGTTGTAATCTTTTGTGTAAGATGTGAGATAGTGGTAAACCCCAAACTTTTTAAAAATGTTAGAGGGGTAGTAAGCTAGTGTTATCCCCGTCTTTTGTGATATTAGGGGATATGTATTTTCATTTATTGCAGTATGCTAGAAAAGAACGTGTATTGTAACCATTTGGCATATGAATATAAATGATCTTATTTCAGAAACGTGTTATAAACTTTTAGTTCTTTTCATTTGAGAAATGTCTAATATGATAGTTAGATAATAAGATGAAAATTTTGTGATGCAGAAAATGCCGCACAGACGTAGAATAACTGTCCAAGAAGAGTTAGTTAATGATGAGAGAGGACTCGTAGATCCTATACAGCGACTGGTAGATTTATTAGGAGAAGCTCTAAGGGGAAGAAATGAAACCGTACCACCCGTTCCCTAAGCTGTCCCAGTAACAACCTTCAAAGATTTTAAGAGTGTAGGACCCCCAGAGTTCACGGGAACTACTGACACGATAGTTGCGCAAACCTGGATCAAGGAGATCGAGAAGGCCTTCACTATAGCACGCGTGGGTGAAGACCAGAAGATAGTATTCGCAACATACATGATGAGGGGCGAATCAAACTATTGGTGGGAAACTAACCAGCAGAGAGCAGGGGAAGGAACGATAACATAGGAGAGGTTTACGACGCTGTTTTTCGAGAATTATTTTCCGAAGAGTATGAAGAGTAGGATGGAAGTGAAGTTTCTAGAGTTGAAACATGGAGATATGACTGTGGCGCAATACGCTGCTAAGTTTAATGAACTAGCGCGATTTGCAGAGCACCAAGTTGGGGATGAAGAAAGGAAGGCGAGATGCTTCGAGCAAGGATTGAAGTCGTGGTTGTATAATAAGGTATCAGTGTTTCAGATTGATTCCTTTATGACCTTGTTGGAGAAGGCAGCCATTGCGGAAGGTGGCAGTGAGGCCCTAAGTCTATATCATAAAGAGAAGAAGAATAAGAACACTGGTAATGAGCATCGTGGAGGAAACAACAGTGGAGGGAGTAATCCAGGCAAGAGGAAATGGGAAAACAACAACCACAACAACAACAACAACAGAAACAACAATGGGAGTCACCAGGGAAACTTCAAGAAAAGGACCGAAGCTTGCAACAAATGTGGAAAAAACCATCAGGGAGAATGCTGGAAAGGAAAAACCACTTGCTATAATTGCAGCCAAAAGGGGCACATCTCGCCAAACTGCCCAAAGCCAAAGAAGATCAGAGGATGTTTTGTTTGTGGATTGACAGAGCACCAGATAAAAGATTGCCCGAAGAAGGGAAGCAGTGGAGCTGGCGGAAGCCAGGGAGGAGGGAGCAAGTTAATGATTGGTGGACCTGCACAACCCAACCGATCGACCGCTCGAACCTTTAACATGACCAAATCCGTGACGATGGGTACGCAAAGGACGTGGTGTCAAGTATAATCCCAATCAATAATATAAATGCTTATGTATTATTTGATTCGAAAAGTGCCACTGTTCTTTTTGATTCAAGAATTTGCTAGTAAATTTAGTACACCCCGAGAACGCTTAGAAGATTCCTTGAACATAGAAGTTGCGAATAAGGAAATAATCCCTGTAGAATACGTTTATCAAAATTGTCGCGCAAACATTAGAGAACATGAACTGAGCGTAGACTTGATTCCTATTAGACTGGGAGAATTTGACGTAATACTGGGAATGGATTGGTTATATAACCATGCAGCGATAATCGATTGTCGTAACAAGTGTGTGAACCTTCAAACTCTGAGTAAGTCTAAGGTAGTGTTTCATGGTAGCTCATCGCTTAAGCAATCGTGTTACGTTACGATGATGCAGGCTAAGGAAAGGATGTGTAGGTTATTTAGCTTACATCTTAGATACTCGGAAAAAGGGAGTAGAGATTAAAGATATACCAGTAGTAAATGAATTTCGAGACGTGTTTCCGGATGATCTGCCTGGTCTTCCGCCATACAGAGAAATCAAATTTGTAATAGACTTAGCACCGGGAACGACACCAATTTTGAAAGCTCAATATCGTATGGCGCCAGTAGAAATGAAGGAATTGATGATACAACTTCAAGAGTTACTGGATAAGGGGTACATTCGACCGAGTGTGTCTCATTGGGTAGCACCAGTGTTATTCGTGAAGAAAAAGGATGGATCGATGAGGCTCTGTATCAATTATCGAGAATTGAACAGAGTAACGATCAAGAATAGATATCTGCTACCAGGAATAGACGACTTGTTTAATCAACTAAAGGGAGCGAAATGTTTCTCGAAGATTGACTTATGAATGGGATATCATCAACTGAAAGTGTGGGATGAAGATATACCAAAGATCGCATTTCGAACCTGTTATGGACATTACGAGTTTTTGGTAATGTCATTTGGGTTAACTAATGCTCCGGCAGCATCCATGGACTTGATGAATCAAGTTTTTAAGCCATACTTGGATAAATTCGTAGTAGTTTTCATCGACAACATTTTGATCTACTCGAAGACAGAGGAAGAACATGTCGAACATCTGAAGATTGTTTTGGAGGCACTACGAAAGAAGGAGATGTATGCGAAGTTTTCAAAATGCAAATTTTGGATGAAGAAGGTTCAATTCTTAGGCCACGTGGTGGATGAAAATGGAATCTCAGTAGACCCCGAAAAGGTCAAAGCAGTAAGTAGTTGGGAACAACCGAGAACACCGATGGAGATAAGAAGTTTCTTAGGGTTGGCTGGGTACTATTGAAGATTCATCCAAGAGTTTTCTAAGATAGCAACCCCATTGACTAATCTGACGAGGAAAACGGTAAAATTTGTATGGACCAACAAATACGAAGAAAGTTTTCAAGAGTTGAAGAAGAGGTTAAGCGAGGCGCCTGTATTATCCTTACCAGATGATACGGGAGGATTTATAGTGTATAGTGATGCATCACATAAAAGACTGGGTTGTGTGCTGATGCAGCATAACAAGGTCATTGCGTATGCGTCACGACAGTTGAAGGATTACAAAAAACAATACCCTACTTATGACTTAGAGTTAGCGGCCGTAGTTTTTGCGTTAATGATCTGGAGACATTATTTGTACGGAGAGAAATGTGAGATATACACGAACCATAAAAGTCTGAAATATATCTTCACACAGAAGGAGTTGAATATGCGTCAGAGAAGGTGGTTAGAATTAATCAAGGATTATGACTGTGAGATTCTTTATCACCTGGGGAAGGCAAACGTAGTTCTTACGCCCGAAAGCAGAAGGAAGGGAGAAATTGTGTCAACTGACAACTCAGGAGGAGTTAATAAGAGATATGGAGAAATTGGAAATTGAAGTGAAGGGACCCGAAAGGTCTGAAGAGAAATTATTTATTTTAGAAGCTCGTCTGACATGGTTGGATAGAGTAAAGGAAGCACATGAGGGAGATGGAGAGTGTGAGAGGATCAGGAGAAGGATCATGGAAAATGAGGAAGAAAATTTTTGAATAAATAAAGATGGTATTTTAAGATTCAAAGGGAGAGTGTGGGTACCGACAATAACCGAGTTGAGAGAAGAGATTTTGCATGAAGCACACAATATGACATATTCCGTTCATCCGGGAGGCACTAAGATGTACCGAGATTTGAGGCAACATTTTTGGTGGCCCAATTTGAAACGAGAAGTCGCAGAGTGTGTTAGTAGGTGTTTGACTTGTCAACGTGTAAAAGCAGAGCATCAGCGGCCGAGTGGGTTGCTACAACCATTGGAAATACCAGAGTGGAAATGGGAGCATATTACGATGGATTTCGTGGTAGGACTTCCGGTCACGCGGAAGGGTTTGGATGCCATTTGGGTTATCGTGGATCGACTTATAAAGACTGCACATTTTCTACCAAATAAGATCTGCTACAGTTTGAATCAGTTAGCGAATCTATACTTAAAGGAGGCTGTTTCAAGACATATAGTGCCGGTATCGATAGTTTTTGGAAAAGCTTGCAAGAGAGGATGGGAACACAGTTAAGGTTAAGTACTGTTATCATCCTCAGACAGATGGACAAAGTGAGTGAACAATACAAATGCTAGAGGACATGCTTAGGACTTATGTGATGGACTTCAAGGGGAATTGGGACGACCACCTACACTTAGTCGAATTTGTGTATAATAATAGTTATCATGCGAGTATCGTCATGCCACCATACGAAAATCTTTACGGGAGGAAGTGCAGAACGCCATTATGTTGGGATGAAGTCGGGGAAAGATGAATACTCGAACCAGAGTTAGTACAACAAACTGCGGACGTGGTGACAGTAATAAGGGCTAGACTAGTTGCAGCTCAAGATCGCCAAAAAAAGTATGCAGATTTGCATTGGCAAGACAGAGATTTTGAAATCGGCAATTTTGTATTCCTGAAGGTATCTCCATGGAAGTGAAAGATCCGTTTCGGCAAGAAAGGGAAACTGAGTCCAAGATTCATAGGACCGTTCGAGATACTCAAGCGAGTGGGCGAAGTAGCATACAAAGTTGCACTACCACCTGAGTTAGAGCACATCCATAATGTGTTTCACATATCCGTGTTACGTCTGTGCAAGCCTGACTACAAACACGTGATTTCTTATGAACCCATTCAAGTGGAGAAGAACTTAGCGTACGAAGAAATTCCTGTCCAAATTCTTGATAAGAAAGAGCAAACCTTGAGAAATAAAATTATTTTTTCTGTAAAAGTACTTTGGCGTAACCACGATGTCAATGAGACTACGTGGGAGTTAGAAGATAGGATGATGAGGGATTATCCCCACCTATTTGTGTAACCTTGTAGCAATTCCGGGACGGAATTTTTATAAGGGGGGATGATGTAATACCCGAGAATTTCCACGTATTATTAAATGAATATATTAATGGAAATACTATTTACGTGAATATAAGTGTTATTGTTTTGTGAGCTGGTTAATACAATTGATTCGTATTAGATCAATGCGTATTAAGAAATGTGAATTAATAATGAGAAGTGTAAAATGCCTTGTGTGGCGTAATGCGAAATGGGAAAATACATTAAGTGAATTAATCTGGGAATTAGGAAGGTAAATTGTGTATGATCATGAGATTTTATATAAGTAATCAATACACTCGTAGACTCGTAGTAACACTCTGTTAGTTCCTAGAGGGCACAATAGATCTAGAAGAGGGGAGTTGAATAGATCCTTTTTATTTCGAATACTTTTCTGGTTTATGTTGTATTGTTCATATTAAAGTTTTTGACAAACATAAGAATCTTTTCAAGCACAGCGGAATAAGTAAAAGATTCCCCTTCATTGATATATTCATAATAATACATACATTGTTCGTTGGGTTAGTTTACTTGTAAGCAGTTAGAACATACATAGCAGTTATACCAGTTATAGACATAATGTAAATGACATAATGTAAAAGACACAAGAGGTTTTAAGTGGTTCAGAGACTCAAGCTCCTAATCCACTCTTCTGCTTTTAACTAGCAGGATTTCCACTAAAGAAGGGCAGCACCCTGAATCTCTACGATTCCTTCAAGGCCAGTAGCCTTGGAACTTCAGTTCACTAAGAACTCTTCAAGGCCAGAAGCCTTGGGACTTCTCTAGTTCCCTATGAACTCTTCAAGCCCAGCAGGCTTGGAACTTCATTTAGTCCCTTTGGACAAGGACCCTTTGGCCTCGCTTTGTTTAGTCCTCCGACAAGGACCCTTAGGCCCCGGCTTTGTTGAGTTGTTTGTTTGTTGTTGTTGGAGTTTGTCTTTGAGCTACTAAGATGTCTTCATGCTCTGAACATCTTCTATCCTTAGCAGCTTGGCTTGATCATCCTTGAAGAGCAGTTGAGTGTTGCATGATGCTCAGCTTCTTAGGTTGCTCAACTACTCCGGATGACCCCTTGATGAACTACATTGAAGATCATTCTCCTTGGTACTTGATGGCTGCACATGAGAGGCTTCTAAGATGACTGTAAGCTCTTCTATAAGGTACTTAGAACCTTTCTCATGCTTGACATCAAGATGGCTTTTGTGATCTCCTTTCTTGCTACTTGATGCTTTCTCATGATGGACTTGCTAAGATGACCGTGAGCTCTTCTCTATTGTTCTTAGAGTCTTCCCATGATAGACATCCAGATGGCATGATGCTCTCCTTTCTCTCGGCAGTTCAGAACACTCTTCATGTAGTAGAACTCTCACTTCTATATAGTAGAACTCACACTTCTACTTCTTTCTTTATCTAACTTCTGAGTATTCTTAGTGGATCGTAGAGTGAGCCTACGGACTCACTACCTCACATAGTTTTGATTAGTCCACCTTCTCTCCAAACTCGGCAACTCCAGCAACCTTTTATCTTTGAAGTTCTTCCCCATTTATACTTCTTCCCAATCCTTCCGTTGAAAAGTAACCGTTGAAGGCTATTCAAATATCTTCACAGATCTCAAGTTGCTTGAGGTAGACTGCTTGATGTGACTTGTCATTTTTTTCGATTTGCAGCCTCTCTGTTTCACCAACCCTGTCAGATGTATAACTTTATTGTCTTGGGCAGGTCGAAGACTTTATCACCTCTTTCTAATTCCTCGATCAGAGGTTGTCCTATTGCATCGATGCTCTCAATAGGCACTTGTCCAAATATTACCCTTCAGATTGAACCTTTGCTAATGCTTCAGTCTTCAGTTTTTTGGACTTTACAATTCTGATGTACGTCTTCAAGGACCTGATCGTAGTGTCTTGTTGAGTGTTGCTCGTTGACTAGTAGAGCTAACACTACGATCCTGAAGAGTGTTGCTTGGATCTTCACTAAAAAACACCTCTTCACTGTATTGTGCAATGCTTCAATACTTCTATTTTCTTCGACTGTTCTCAGATACTGATGGCCTAATTCCTTGCTCTGGTCCCCTTCTAAATATTAAGACACTTCAGATTTTTGTGGCGCCGTCAAATTTTGCTTTTCTCTGGTGATCTTCCGCTCACTTATCATCAATGAACCGACCAGACTTAATCACTTTAGCCTTGCTCTTCAAAAGCTGACCAGTATCTCGGTTCACCTTCCATCAGTTCCTTCTTTGTTTGGCAAACACTATGATCTTGGTTGTTTTCAAGATCGTTGTCTTCAGACACTTGATAGCTATCGCATATGTCGACTTTCCTTAGTCGACTTAGAAGTCTTCTTTCGATCTCCTTGTGGAAGACTTCATCACGAATGGCCTTACACCTCAATCTTAATGCCGATTAGGTTTGCCGAGATCTTCGTTAGCACCGCATGCCATTCGTTGAGTGCTCTCGTTCCCTTATCGTGGAATGCATCTTTGCAAAGGCCAACCAGAGGCTTCAGATCTTTGGATATTCGGGAGTGCTCATTCATTGAGAACCTTATCTGCTCTACGATTCTGACTTAGCATTGTGAGCACTTCTTTTGGAGTCATAGTTCTGCACTTTACGATTCAAATTTCTACTGCAGCAGACACTACGATCCCGAGATCAGATATTGACACTCTACAATTTTGCCAGGCTCTGTTGTCTTCATCTGATCTTGCTCGACTACGATCTCTGCATATAATCAATAGACTCTACAAACTCAGAGTGTGATCTACGATCCTTGACTTGACTTTGGCATCAGTAGACTCTACAACTCTGAGTGTAGTTTACGTTTCTGTCTTCGCTTGGCTACAGATGACGGCCTACTTGTGATGCAGTTGTCTCACGATTTCGAACATGACTTCCTCAGCACACTACGATCCTGAGGAAGCTCTTCTCGATACACTACAATCCTTCTTTGTTTCCCCTTGCAGTCTATGAACTCCGAGATCTACTATCTTGCATACTCTCATTCTGCCTCAATAGCTCCCGAGTTAACCTTGACTCACCTGGCAGACTACGACTTCTGGTGCAGTGCTCGATGATCAGACTAGCCTATCTATTACATTATAAGATCAACCTAACAAGCTTGATCTTTCTATATTTATAGTCCTTGTACATCATTTCTTTTTAAGGACTTTACAAAGCTATTTTGCTTTATGTAGGATCAACCTAACATATTTGATCAATTCATTCTAAGTCCTTGTACATATATTTCTATTATCTATCACAGGATTTTCTGACTTTTTCTTAATGCAAGCATACTGCATATTATTCATTCATATATATATATATATATATGTATCATAATCAAATCATATATAAATAGAATAGCATTCACATGCTTATTCCCCCATAATCTCCCCAATTTGATTATGACAAAAACAATAAGTGCATATGCATGTTATGAATGAATCTTATATACAAGTGAAGCAATCAGATTTCTAAAATAGTTAATCATGAATGTCATTTATATTGATATGGCAATTTATACATTAAGACATTCTACATCCTGGATCCAGAACACATTCCTAACAGATTAGAGATGTACCTCCTTGGCTCCTTGTGTGTTTCCAGGATGCTTGTTGATCAGCTACTCATCTTTTTCTACTTCTTGCTCTTGCTCCCCCTCAGATGATGACCTTCTATCTTTGTTTGGCTCCCCTTCATCACCTTTCTGATCTGGCTCCCCTTCAGCTTTTGTGATTTTGGTATCATCAACTTCAGGCTCCCCCTCAGATAATGATTCTTTATCTACTGCTACTTTCTTCTTCTTTAGGTTCTTCTCCCTTAACCCTCTGCTCTTCTTTTGGTGCCTCTTGCTCCTCTTCTTTCTATCCCTCTTTTTCTCCCCCTTTTTGTCATCAATCATTTGAGAGAGCTGCTCCATGTTGGACATAAGCTACTCCATCAGGTAGGAGGAGTTGGCAACTTCAAACTTTAGTTCTTGCTAGCCGAGCTCAAGTTGTACTGAGAAGGTCTGCCTCATATCATCAATCTTGTCAAAGAGGGCTTCAATCTGCTCTGTATTGGCCTTCTGAATTTGTAGAGCTTCTGCCTTCTGATCTTGGATGGCCTTCTTATAGATGTTATCTCTCTCTTGTTGTTTGAGAGATACATCAGCCAAGATAGCTTGAAGCTTGTGCTGGAAAGAATCATCTCCTGCTGTTGTCTGCTTCTGTGATTCTTCAGTGAGCATAGATATCTTCTTACTTAGATCATCAGAGCTTTTTAGTAGTTCCTGCTCCAAAGTAATTTGATCCTCTTGATTGGCAACTTCAGGTTGAGCAATGGATTGGACTCTACGATCATCATCTTTGGACAGATTTTCAAAGGTTTGGATAATCTGAACAATCGTGGAGTACCAATTGCTTGCAGAGGATGATGGAGTGTTTGATAGTAGTGCTTGATCATAAGGAGGCTTCTGGTTTTGGACTTGAGCATCAGCAGTAGTAGAGTGAACAGACTCTACGATTAGCTCCTTAGTCATGTTCCTTCTTCCTTCAGAATCCACTCTATGATCGTAGGGGATATAGAGATTCTCAGCCTGTCGATAGACCTTGAAGTGAGGCTGGTCTTTGATCAGTTTGGTAACAAACTTCTTTACTTTTGGAAAGTTCTGAGCCACCAGTTCTATGCTTGGAAACTGCTTGTAACACCAATCAAGGAGCTTCCATCTTTTTCAGTGTGGGCCTTGAGCCATGGCATCCATTGGAAGAACCATCTTTCTGGTGGAGCATCTGTCAGATCATTTGATACTTCCTCTATGATACTTCTGTCAAATCTTTCAGGAGAGGGAACTGGATAGTCTTCTTGTTCGTCTGCTTCTTGAGGTGCAGAACCAGAATCTCCTTTAATCTCTTCTCTCTCTGAGCTCGAACTTTCTTGATTATCTTGAGAGAATTCTCTAGTCGCATTTCATTATCAGAACCTTCTTCAGCATTTTCAACAGAAAATCCTTCTAGCTGAGTTTCATTATCAGAACCTTCTCCTGGGGATACAGACTCATCATCACTTAATTTGATGATGGCATTTGATTGGCCATTGTTCCTTTTGGAGGCAAACTGGGCTTGCAGCCTGTAGTTTCTCCTTCTTCGTGGAGGTTCAATTATTGGAGATATTGACTCTTCTTCTTCTTCAGTCTCTGACTCCTCTTGCTCAACAGACAGACTTCTTTGGAATTCAGCACTGGCAGGGGCAGATTCTTGTTTCTTGGACTCATCACTTCCTAAGTCATCATGAGAACATCTCGGATTGGAGGATACATTTCATCTTCTTCTTCGAAAGAAAGATTTTCCACCCATTCTCCGGGCTCGTTGGGGCAAGTTCTTCTTTTCGCATACAACATTACTTGTCCTATCATCTTAGGTTTCTTCTTTATTATCAGAGTGACTACTCTGAGAATCAGCCATTGGGTTTGCACATTCTTCTTCATTAGTAGTTGCTGCACTTTCTTTCATCTCATCAGCTACACTTTCATTTTTGGATGCTTACTGTGGGGATTGGACCACATCTTCTGTTTCTTCCTCTTCTACTGACTCTACGTCCCTTTCTTTAGCAGATGCATTGATTTGAGAAGCTAAGGCTGGTTTGTCATCCACCTTAGCTTTCTTCTTGTCGATCGCCCTGAAGCAACACTCGCTTCTTCTTTTTGTGGTTTCAGCAGTTTGGGCCTTTTCTTCTTTATCCTTGTTCATGGAGGAAACTCTCCTTGGTGGGGCTTGGGCTTTCTTCGCATTACCAGCTTTCTTCACCACTTTTGATTTCTTCCTAGCTGGCGTGATTTCAGCTGCTGCAGAGTCACTAGATTCAGAGCTATCTGTCTTTAATATCTTCCTCTTCTTTGCAGAGGCTCTACTGCTACTCCCAGCTGTCAGCCTTTTGTTTTCCTTGGGGTTCTTCTTCCAGTTCTCAAATAACTGTGGAGACATCACCTTGTGCACATTCAAGGCTTCTCCCTCATCTTCCTTGATTTTCCCTCCTAGTTTCTTCTTCAGAATGATACTCAGCAACCTTCCATGAAATACCTTGGTCAGTGGCTTCTTCTCAGCCTTCTCTACCCACTTAGATATATGATCAAACAAAATGGCTCCAAAGTCAATTTGTTTCTTCAGAACTATAGCTGACATTATCTTCAGTTGTTGATCAATCACTGTATCATATGCAGTGTTATTACACAGTATGCACTTTCCTACAATTTCAGCAAGGAACTCATACTTTTCATGGAACTCCTTCTTCTTTATGTCTTTGAAGCTAGGGTTTCTTTGGTATCCCATCAACTCCTTCGTTTGCTCAATGTTGACATCTTCAAGGTTCTTGACCTTCGCTAGGGGAAACTTAGGCATTGATTAAGGCGAGAAGATTTCACAGAATCGACCTTTAACCTTGGTAGATAGAGTTCCGTAGTTTATGGAGATGTTTGAGTAAAACTCCTTAACCAGTCAATGTATACACAGTACTCGCCTCGAGACATTCTCGAAAACCCAAACTTCCTTTACGAGTCTAAGTATGTCCTCGAACTTCTTCTCGTAATTCTCAAACGATTTGGTTCCAAAGTTGAATCTGGGTGATAACTTGCCGTTCTCCATTTGAATCGCTCAAGATCGTGGATGTTTGATTTAGAGAGATTTATGCGAGATGGTCGATCGAGATTTGGTACTTGCTCGGAGGGTTAATCGATTTTGCTCTTGAAAAGATTTCTAGGGTTTTAAAATGGGAGGAGAAGGTTTGATATCTTTTGGTAATCGCTCGTAGATTTGAAGTCGTCTTTATGGCGATTCCTTCTAACTCTCGTGATACTCAAAGTGATGTGTTAATCATCCATTGGTTGCACGTTGCCCAAGAATGAGTCAGAACTCCCCACAACTTTTCAGTTATTTGAAGAGTGGACATTTAATTGATGTGGCTTTGACCGTTGACCTTTTGATTCGTAGAGTGGCATGATGAGGCAGCTATAGACTCTACAATTTCCTTTGTTGACTCAACAATCAACTTCTAAGAGATGCTGCAGTGGATGTCTTTGTCTTTCCTCCTTTCTTCGATGCAGCATAGCTCAATCACTGATGTATTCGAACTTATCTCCTCAACTTGAATGGCTTAGCAGAAGTCTCATTCTTCATGCTCCTTGTGAACTGGAATACCCTTTGGTAGGACTACGATCGTTGAGTTGTCTTCTTCTGTCGCTGAGGTTGCACTACGATCGTTTAGATAGCATTACGATCGTTGAGTTTGTACTACAATCGTTTAGTTCTCTTCAAGTTCAACTCTACGATCGTTGACTGACTTGGTTCTTTTGAGATGAACTAGATCAAGCATTCCTTCCGGGATAAGGTAGCTCAGGAAGGGCCAACCTCTTAGATTTAGCTAAGGGTCAGGTTTGTCCCTGAGGCGCTCTCTAGATGAAATACTAAGGCAGTGATTTTCAATGACATGTCATTATACCTTTTCTGATGGGGAGGTCTTTCTACCAGCTCTGGATATCTGCATTGCTGAGATCATGGTGTCCTTCTGCTCTTACACTACGATCATGTGTTTGATCGTAGGAACTTCACGATTATGGATTGGGTGGCTGAAGTGTTATCAGTAGTACGTTTTGAGACGTTCCTACTAACTATGGATCTTCATTTGGTTCATTAGCCACAAAGTTTTGGGACTCTGTAACTGGTACATCTCTTCCAGGTTTAATAGTGCTATTTTTCCTTAACAGATCACTGCTCCCCCATTGTTGATGCTGTCTTCTCAGATAGATGTGACTCCTTCTTCATGTTCATTTGAAGGCTGCCCAGCATTCCTCCTTCTGACTGGAATCATCATCGTCGCTTAGTTTTCCTCAGATCGTAGAGATGAGTATTTTCAAGATTGATCACTCTACGATCATTTGACAAAGACTCTTCTAACGTAGTCTTCTTTCGTGATCCTTTGTTTTGAGAAGTTCGCTTCCGTAAAGAACTCCTTTTGTCTTAAGCTCAATGATCTTCTGTTGTGAGCTTCCCTTGAGGATCCTTTTCATAAAGCATGTCCTTCTTGATATGGGCACATAGAATCCTCTTTATCTTCTGTTGCATGGCATGCTCCCATATACAGATTTGCAGCCATGTGAGCTCCATTCCGGTTAGCTCAAAGGGTCTTCAAGGACAGGCTTGGACATATAGGAACCTTATTAGACTCATCTCTGAACAGTCCTTAGCCTCTTGCTGGTTGAGTCCTATTGAATGAAGTCTTCTGCTTCAGTATTCCTTAGTGTGGTCAGACTGACCAAGTACCTGCAGGTTTAAGTATATTTCTATTTTGGTCCCCATTGTTGAATGGGTCCTGCTAGGTTAGTTTTCTAAAACTCCTATTCCTCTTAACTGGATAATCCTCATGTTTATCACCAACAGACATATTCATGTATGCAACTGTCTAGAGATAATACATTTTTGAGATGCATGATAGTGAGTATGTGTAGGATTTGATAATTAATGACACACTCTTTATCTATGTTGGTTTCATCATTCACTGGGTTATGTTCACAATGTTTAAGTGTTCACAGAGTGTGAATCAACTCTACGATTTATGAGTATCTAGTTGATTCATAGATGTGATCAGTTTCTATAAATCAGCAAGATCCTCTTGTAGAACTGTTCATTCTCTGTGTGTTGTCAAACACTTAGAACATAGGCTCGTACATACATACTAGCACACCAGCAATGATTACTTAACATAAAGTTCATTTGGTCTGTAATACTCTTATGATCTGTTTTAGATTTTCTTCAAGATGTCATCTTCAGCCTAAAACTTGGTTAAAGAGAAAGTTTGTAGGCATTTGAATTTTCCATCTTCAGACTACTTTCTCTCTTCACCTTTTTAGGTAGATTATGACTTCTTGACAGAATACTGTCATAGTACATAGGATGGTGCAAATATGATGTATACATTAATAATGGTGAGGAACCGTACCTTTTTACTATCAGTTTCTTAACAGTCATTTACCTTAGATATACTGAGTTCAGGTATTGATGTGCATGGCTTTTACTTTTACTCCTTTCAGCTTAATGCTCTTGTTGGCCTTTCATCAATCAGTCATTGTCTTGAAGATGTAGATCAAGAGAATCGTAGCATTAAGATCTTTGACATCTTTGAGTTTACAAAGATAGCACCCAGTTGTTGGTTGGTCACTCATAAGTTTGAGAAGATCTTCTTTCTCCTCTCGATCAGCATTTCTTAGTACGCGTGACCTCTTCATCTTTCAAACTGATGAATGCTTTACTCTTTGTCACTGATGTCTCTTGCTCTCTTTCTCTACCTGGTCTTCGACAACAAGATTCGATCGCAGCTAGGATTGGTCTTGTTGATATAGCAATCGAGGATATGGACCAATCTGAGCAGCTTCAGGTGTATACACATTTTTACCTATACACAATATTTCCAACGTGTGAGCTCTTCTGCATATAATAAGTTAATTACTACTAAACTAAGTTTAGAACAATGTTAGTGCCTGGAATCAGACTCAAAGCGATTAGCTTTTGAATATAGCATGAGAACCTACTCTGATACCAATTGTTAGTTCCCAGAGGGCACAATAGATCTAGAAGGGGGGGTTGAATAGATCCTTTTTATTTCAAATACTTTTCTGGTTTATGTTGTATTGTTCATATTAAAGTATATGACAAACATAAGAATCTTTTCAAGCACAGCGGAATAAGTAAAACATTCCCCTTCATTGATATATTCATAATCATACATACATTGTTCGTTGGGTTAGTTTAGTTGTAAGCAGTTAGAACATACATAGCAGTTATAGTAGTTATAGACATAATGTAAATGACATAATGTAAAAGACACAAGAGGTTTTAAGTGGTTCAGAGACTCAAGCTCCCAATCTACTCTTCTACTTTCAACTAGCAGGATTTCCACTAAGGAAGGACAACACCCTGAATCTCTACGATTCCTTCAAGGCCAGCACCCTTGGGACTTCAGTTCACTAAGAACTCTTCAAGGCTAGCAGCCTTAGGACTTCTCTAGTTCCCTAGGAACTCTTTAAGCCCAGCAGGCTTGGAACTTCATTTAGTCCCTTTGGACAAGGACCCTTTGGCCCTGCTTTGTTTAGTCCCTCCGAACAAGGACCCCTCAGGCCCTAGCTTTATTGAGTTGTTTATTTGTTGTTGTTGGAGTCGGTGTTGAGCTGCTAAGATGTGTTCATGCTCTGAACATCTTCTATCCTTAGCAGCTTGGCTTGATCATCCTTGAAGAGCAGTTGAGTGTTGCATGATGCTCAGCTTCTTAGGTTACTCAACTACTCCGGATAACCCCTTGATGAACTGCCTTGAAGATCATTCTCCTTGGTACTTGATGGCTGCACATGAGAGGCTTCTAAGATGACTGTAAGCTCTTCTATAAGGTACTTAGAACCTTTCTCATGCTTGACACCAAGATGGCTTTTGTGATCTCCTTTCTTCCTACTCGATGCCTTCTCATGATGGACTTGCTAAGATGATTATGAGCTCTTCTCTATTGTTCTTAGAGTCTTCCCATGATGGACATCCAGATGGCATGATGCTCTCCTTTCTCTCGGCAGTTCAGAACACTCTTCATGTAGTAGAACTCTCACTTCTACATAGTAGAACTCACACTTCTACTTCTTTCTTTATCTGACTTCTGAGTGTTCTTGGTGGATCGTGGAGTGAGCCTACGGACTCACTACCTCACATAGTTTTGATCAGTCCACCTTCTCTCCAAACTCGGCAACTCCAGTAACCTTTTATCTTTGAAGTTCTTTCCCATTTATACTTCTTCCCAATCCTTTCGTTGGAAAGTAACCATTAAAGGCTATTCAAATATCTTCACAGATCTCAAGTTGCTTGAGGTAGACTGCTTGATGTGACTTATCATACTTTTTCTGACGCTGCAGTCTACTGTTTCACCTACCCTGTCAGATGTATAACTTTAATGTCTTGGGCAGGTCGAAGACTTTATCACCTCTTTCTAATTCCTCGATCAGAGGTTGTCCTATTGCATCGATGCTCTCAATAGGCACTTGTTCGAATATTACCCTTCAGATTGAACCTTTGCCAATGCTTCAGTCTTCAGTTATTCGGACTCTACGATTCTGATGCACGTCTTCAAGGACCTGATCGTAGTGTCTTGTTGAGTGTTGTTCGTTGACTAGTAGAGCTAACACTGCGATCCTGAAGAGTGTTGCTTGGATCTTCACTGAAGAACACCTCTTCACTGTATTGTGCAGTGCTTCAATACTTCTGTTTGCTTCGACTGTTCTCAGATACTGATGGCCTAATTCCTTGCTCTGATCCCCTTCTAAATATCAAGACACTTCAGATTTGTGGCGAGTCCATCTTGATTTCTCCTGGTGATCTTCCGCTCACTTATCATCAATGAACTGACCCTGCACTTAATCACTTTAGCCTTGCTCTTCAGAAGCTGATCAGGATCTCGGTTCACCTTCTATCAGTTCCTTCTTTGTTTGGAAAACACTACGATCTTGGTTGTTTCCAAGATTGTTGTCTTCTGTACACTTGATAGCTACTGCATAAGCTGACTTTCCTTAGTTAGCTTCTGAAGTCTTGTTTGGATCTCCTTGTGGAAGACTTCATCACGAATGGCCTTACACCTCAATCTTAATGCTGATTAGGTTTTTACTGAGATCTTCTATTAGCCTGCATGCCATTCGTTGAGTGCTCTCTGGTTCCCTTACTGTGGAATGCATCTTTGCAGTGCCAACCAGAGGCTTCGTATCTTTGGATATTCTGGGAGTGCTCATTCGTTGAGAACCGTGATTCCGCTTCTACGATCTCGACTTAGCATTGTGAGCACTTCTTTTGGAGTCATAGTTTCACGACTTCTACGATTCAAATTTCTACCGTGTAGACTCTACGATCCCGAGATCGGATATTGACACTCTACGATTTTTTGCCTTGTGCTCTGTTGTCTTCATCGATCTTGCTCGACTACGATCTCGTGATATAATCAATAGACTCTACGAACTCGAGAGTGTGATCTACGATCCTTGACTTGGCTACGCAGATCGATGAGACTCTACGACTCGAGTGTAGTCTACATTCTGTCTTGCTTGGCGGATGACCTATTCGGCAGTAAAAGGTGGTGTCTCTACTATTCTGAACATGACTTCCTCAGCACACTACGATCCCGAGGAAGCTCTTCTCGATACACTACGATCCTTCTTCGTTTCCCCATGCAGTCTATGAACTCCGAGATCTACTATCTTGCATACTCTCATTCTGCCTCAATAGCTCCCGAGTTAACCTTGACTCACCTGGCAGACTATGACTTCTAGTGTAGTTCTTGACGATCAGACTAGCCTATCTATTACATCATAAGATCAACCTAACAAGCTTGATCTTTCTATATTTATAGTCCTTGTACATCATTTCTTTTTAAGGACTTTACAAAGCTGTTTTGCTTTATATAGGATCAACCTAACATATTTGATCAATTCATTCTAAGTCCTTGTACATATATTTCTATTATCTATCACAGGACTTTACAGCTTTTCTTAATGCAAGCATACTTGCATATTATTCATTCATAAACATATATATATATATATATATATATATATATCATAATCAAATCATATATAAATAGGAATAGCATTCACATGCTTATTCCTGACACACTCTTGTGGACATCAATTCATATATAATGGGTTAGCGGTGGAGATTGGCACGGGCCGAAGCTAAACTAGTCGAGGACACTTGCAATTGCTACCGTCGTCAAAGAAGATCTGGCCAAGCGCCATCGCTAGCCATCGGTCGATTAGAGTAGGTTACTTTCTACTGTAGCACTAAATTGGGGACATTAATGTTATATGTGTGACATGGATGAAATCAAATGATAGGAGTATATTGCAATGAAATATGTTATGTCCGACAACAGAATTATTAAACCATTAATTAATATTAATTGTGGTGGAATATGGGTTACTTGGTGATTAATTCATAATATACGGTTATTATCAAGTGCAATATATCTATAATAAGAATTATATCAATAATAAATTGATTAATTAATATTGGTGGTAATTAATCAATGATGTAAGTAAATTATTTAATTGACATAAATAAGTAAGTTATTAATATAATAATATTATATTGTGATTATGTGCATGTGAGCAATAATACAACTATACTATATAGTGTAGTGTGACATTTGTGTGACTATATATTAAGTTTTATGAAACTATAATATATTAAGTGGTAATTAATCAAGGGAAGGAATAAATTTATTTATTTAACATAAATAAATAAGTTATTAATATAATAAGGTTAACATATGGTTATATGAGTGGTAGAGATAATTATGGAACTACCCGGACAATAATACCCGACTGTGTTATTTTATTGCGTATATTTAATGTACATGGACTATATGATGTGAGTATGTAAATAGCCCTAATTTTCCTAATATGGTAACAATTGTATACTAAGATTACATTATGGGAATTAAATAATCCAAGCCAAAAAATTGATGATATGAAATGCTGAGATTTTCTCTCTTGTCCCATAATAAGTGTCACCAAGTACAATGAACATTAACTTGAAGCTATATTACGTAAACCTTCTAGCTGCTAAATCCTAGGTGATCATGGCTAGCTAGGTGGTTGGTATGGATTGGTTGAACCACCCTTCTTGAACCATTGTTTAATGGCATTGCATCATGAATTCAACCTTAGTGCTAAGTCATTGCCCAGTCCAAGCTCTTCTTTAAATAGTAGACCAAAGATTTCTCAATGTTGTTACTTGAAGTGTCTGAGAAATTCTTAGTGTAAGATTGAGAGCATACAAGTGTTCTAGGAGCTTAAGAGTCCAAGTAGTAGCAAGTTCATTTCACATTACAAAGGTATAATTCCATTCCTTGCTTTCCATTTTCGTTTCTGTTAACAGAGTTCATAAGTGTTAAAAGTTCAATTTCTTGAATTCATGGAAATGGATGTTAGTGTGGTTAAGTAATGTACATATGATTGTTATATGACCTTACAAGCATGTTTAAACTGATACACAAGTGTTTAGGAATGATTTCGTGAGTAAATTTTGTGTTTGGGCTAAACAGTTGCCGAGGTTTACTATTCCTGGCTCGAACCAGTCTACAATGGTAAATTGCTTATGGGATTACACTAAGGCACGGTAGCAGACTCTGGCAAACCTCTGAATTTTGTTTTAAGTTCTGTTTTGAAATTCTGTTATAGTACCATGACTTAGGATAACATGCAAGCATATGTAAGGAGTATATTTAGAGATGTGGACCTAATGTGAGCATGTTAGACTAGCTTAACATGATTAAAAAGAGTGTGTAGCTTAAAATAGATTTAAGGACTTAGAAACGAACTTATTGTGTATGTATGACATGTATGTATACTGACTTTGCAAGCATATTAGTATGACTTAGAAATGCATGAATAAACCTTTAGATTGTGTTTATATGATTAGTAAGCAAGAATGAACATGTTAAATCTACTAGTAAGCTTTGAATGTGAATATTGTCAAACTACCTTGAGGACTAGAATCTGACATTTGTGATCATGTTTAGTGACACCCTTAGATTAATTCATGTAGTATAAACGTATATGTTAGTTCCTAGTAGGCACAATAGTTATCTAGAAGGGGGGGTTGAATAGATATTTAAAAAATCTTTTCGTTTTAAACTTGTTAGTTAATGATGATTAAAACTTAGCGGAATTTATGTTTGTTTTAGTCTCTTTTTCAAAGTAGTGGAGTTATGAGAGTGAGGCAGTTATGGCAGATATAGCAGTTATGGTATGAACGTAAAAGACACAGTCGTTTTAAGTGGTCTAGAGCACTTAAAGCTCCTAGTCCACTCTTCTACTCAACGAGTAGGAAATCCACTAAGGATGTCTTTTACAACTTCTGAATCACACAGATTCCTTCTAGACCCGGTGATGCAGGAACTTCTTAGTTCACTCTTGAACTCTTCAAATCCAGTAGACTTGGCTCTCTTACAGTTCACTTAGAACTCTTCAAGTCCAGCAGACTTGGTACTCTTCTTCAGTTGATTGATAGATGTTGAGTTCTTGATGGTTGCTACTTAGTTGCTGTTTAAGCACGTGTTCGAAAGAACTGAGTAGCTGAGCAAGCTTTGCTATTTCTCAGATCGTAGAGTTGAGCTTTGAGAGTTGTTCACGTTGTTTGTTCAATGCTTGCTTAGTCTCTCTCTCATCTGCTTGATTTGCATATATGTGATCTTTGAAAACTATCTGTTGGATCCATCCGTTGAGGCATTAAATGCGTTTGACCTTTCTGATCTTTGATGGAGACATTTCGCGCATCTTCTTCGAATCGCATTACGCCCATCGACCTCGCAGATCGCTTTCTCACCTAACACCTAAAAAGGTGTTTTCCCCCTTACCAATGGTACTTTCCTTAGCTTCTTCAATACGCTTCTTTGTTGCATACTAAGGATATTTCTTATGACTTTGGGACTGGTGAGTACTGCAGCGTTTAGAATCCATTCCTCTTATGTTGAAATCTATCTTTTCATAAATCATAAGGCTCGACGTTTTCTGACAAAAGACAGATGCTCTACGATTCAGATCGTAGTGACTTGTCGCCTTGGTGCCTGGTCTGATGCTGTCAGCCTAGAGCACTACGATTCTTCTTTAACCTTTGCACACTACGATCTTCGTTTTCTTGAGTTGTAAACTCTACATTTCTGAGAGCACACTACGATCTCTGAGTTGTAAGCTCTATGTTTCCAAGAGCACACTACGATCGTTGAATTGGCTCGGCAAACGTTGGGACTACTCTACGATTTACGAAGAGGCCCTTCAAGGCAGGCACACTGCGATCTTCGAAGCTCTACGTTTCTGCCTTGACTTCTGCAATGTTGATTAGATTGATACACTACGATTTCTTCGAAGCCTATCTATTACATCTCAAGATCAACTTAACAACTTTGATCTTTCTATCTATACATTCTATTACAGAATGATACACGTTAAGAGCTTAGATCAACTTAACAGATTTGATCTATCACTAAGTCCTTGTACATATATTCATTGAAGGACTTTATAAATAATCATGAGCATATACATTAAAACATCAAATCATAATATGCATTCTCCCAACAATCTCCCCCTATTTGATGTTGACATAACCAAGGATATTTGTTGTCATGATTATTAGTGTCTAGATGCATTTGTAGGAAATTTAAACATGACTTAGTATTTCAGTGAGTAGCTAAAATTTCTAGAGAATAAGCATGAATTTATTGATGATTGAAGAGTATAACAATTTTAGCTTTAAATCAATAAGAATTTAATCTTACACTTATCTATGTTTCTTTGTTCTTTTTCTTGGAGGATTAGCATACTCTTCAGCCCTTCTTTTCCTGCTCGCTTCATCTCTTCTGGCTAGTTCTTCCAGCTCACTTAGGCTTAGCCTTGGATTTTCCTCATGCCTGTTCATGAATACAGGATCTCCAATTGGCATTCTTACGCTTACGGTAGTCACATTTTGTGAGCTGGTAGGTGGCTCCTGACTTCTTAATGGTAAATCCGTTACAATTCCCTGCTGATCAGATCGTTGAGTCTGGTGGTGGAAATATCTTACAGGAGGGCTTCTTGACGCTTGAGCATGAAATTGTCCTCTACCCCTTTCTTGGCTTCCTTGACCTCCTCTGCCTCTGCCTTGGCCTCCCTGTCCTCCTTGAACTCATTTCCCTTTATTCTCCCCCTTTATGTCAGCATCAAGGGTTCGAATGTCTGCAGAAAGTTGATTTATCCCTTGGACAAGCTCGTTTAGTTGGCTTTGTGTTTGAGCAATGTCCTCTCAACTTTCCTTGATCTGGACTTCAGATCTAGCTTCTTTGTTTCGGAGGGCTGTTAGAACGATGTCAGTCTATTGTTCATGATTTACATAAGATTTCTGGAATTCTTGGACTGAAGCTTTCAAGTTGATGATGTTCTCCAGCATAAGTTTATTTTGAACTTCTTGATTTTTCTATATTTCAAGAATAACCTCTCTTTGGTTGGTTGCTATCTGAAAGTGAATCTCATCTCTGTCCTTCATGCTTTGATGAATTTCTTGGATAATTTCCCTCAGCTTCTTTATAAGCTCAGCGTTCATAAGGTTGAGAAAATTATTTGCGTACGGTGTGATCATTTGATTCAAATAGAAGATGAATGAGGTCAGAGTGAATTTCCAGGCTTTCTTCTATGTTTTTGACCATGTTCTTGGATTCTTCCTTTAAGTCATCCTTCATGGGCAGATTTGGGAGTGTATCATTGGTTTGAGGATTGTTGAATGAATGGGCGTGCGACATTGGTAATCAATTTTCGGGAAGAGCACTGTGTGATTTGGGGGCCAGTATTAATTTGATGCCATTATCAGTCTACAGTTAGTTTGGGCTCAAGGCACCAAAACCGATAAATATCAGTTTATTGTTGGCGGACCGATCAGTTACATATCCACGAGGTATCGTTGAAGACGTATTAGTAAGGGTGGATAAATTCATCTTCCCAGTAGATTTTGTAATCTTGGATTGTGAAGCAGATAAGGAAATTCCATCATTCTCGGGTACCATTCTTAGCAACGGGGAGAACTTTGATCAACGTACAGAAAGGAGAATTGACGATGCGAGTTGAAGATCAGCAAGTCACTTTTAATGTGTTTAAATCAATGTCTTATCCGAAGGAAAAAGGTGAGTGTTTGCGGGTGGATTTAATGGATGAGTTAGTTAATCACAAGTTTTGCGGTAATTACTCAGAGGACCTGATAGAATCCATGTTGTTCAGAATAAACGACTATAGTATTGATGAGGACATTGAGCAGATCAAATGGCTAGACACGTCATCATTCTACCGGAAAAATAATCAACCATTCGACACGCTTGATAGGCCAGAAAAGGAAGGTAAAAAGTACAAACCCTCGATAGAAGAGCCACCGGTGTTGGAATTAAAGCCACTTCCCTCTCATCTAGAGTATACTTATCTAGGGAAAGATTCGACTCTACCAGTTATTGTTTCGACAGAGTTAACTGACACCCAAAAGGAAAAATTGCTACGGGTTCTACGCGAGTTCAAAATAGCGATTGGGTGGACTATAGCGGATATTCGAGGTATTAGCCCATCTTTCTGTATGCATAAGATTTTAATGGAAGAGGGGTCAAAACCAACCATTGAGATGCAAAGAAGGTTAAATCCAATTATGAAAGATGTGGTGAAAAAGGAAATTATAAAATGGTTGGATGCTGGTATTATTTACCCAATCTCAGACGATTCAGTGGGTAAGTCTCATGCGGTGCGTATGCAGAAGAAAAAGGGGTATGACAGTGGTGAAGAATGAAGCTAATGAGCTCATCCCGATTAGAACTGTTACAGGCTGGAGAGTATGTATGGATTACCGCAAGTTGAATAAAGCCACACGCAAGGATCACTTTCCCTTGCCGTTCATTAATCAGATGTTGGACAAAGTTAGCGGGACATCAATTCTACCGTGTCTCTTTGGATGGATATTTTTGTACAATCAAATTGCCATAGCTCCGGAAGATCAAGAAAAGACCACGTTCACATGTCCATACGGTACGTTTGCATTCCGGCGTATGTCTTTTGGTTTATGTAATGCGTCGACAACCTTTCAACGATGTATGATGGAAATCTTCTCCGATATGGTCGAACAGAATTTAGAGGTATTTATGGATGACTTCTCCGTGTTCGGTGATAGTTTTGACTTGTGTTTGAAGAATCTGATTTTGGTGTTAAAAAGATGTGTGGAAACTAACCTGGTGCTTAACTGGGAAAAATGTCACTTTATGGTGCAAGAAGGGATTATTCTGGGACATAAGGTTTCCGCATCCGGATTAGAGGTAGATAGAGAAAAGATAGAAACGATTGAGAAATTACCTCCTCTATCATCTGTGAAGGGAATACGAAGCTTCTTGGGACATGCGGGTTTCTACAGACGCTTTATTAAGGACTTCTCTAAAATCTCGAAACCTTTATGTTCCCTCTTGGAGAAAGATGTACAGTTCGAAATGGATCAGTCATGTATCGAGGCATTTGAGGTATTAAAGAAGAAGTTGGTCTCTGCTCCAATCATTGTAGCGCCCGATTGGACTTTTCCGTTTGAATTGATGTGCAACGCCAGTGATTACGCGGTCGGAGCAGTGTTGGGTCAACGTCATGACAAGATTTTTCACACTATCTATTACTCTAACAAGACGTTGACGGACGCTCAGTTGAACTACATAACCACCGAAAAAGAGTTACTTGCAGTGGTGTTTGCCTTCGACAAATTCAGAGCTTATCTTATTGGCACCAAGGTAATTGTCTACACTGATCATTCTGCCATTAAATATCTGATTGAGAAGAAGGATGCAAAACCGCGATTAATACGGTGGGTACTGTTGTTACAAGAATTTGATCTAGAGATTCGGGACAGAAAAGGTACAGAAAATCAAGTGGCGGATCATCTTTCTAGGTTGGACAACGCGGAAGTATAGAAGGAAGATAACATATTGATTAACGAATAATTTCTGAATGAACAACTGTTCTGGGTAACCACAATATTGCCTTGGTATGCTGACTATGTGAACTACGTGGTTGCCAAGATGTTACCTCTGGATTTGACCTCACAACAACGAAAGAAGTTCCTCCACGATGTGAAGCAATACTATTGGGACTAACCATTTCTGTTTAAGGCTTGTGCAGATCAAATGATCTGACGTTGTGTGCCTCGTGAAGAAATGGATGACATATTAGGCCATTGCCACTCCTCGATTCTGAGAGGTCATTATTAGGTGATCGAGCAAATGACAAAAAGTCTTTCTGATCGGGATTTTTCCGCCTTCTTTATTCAAGGATGCTTACCTCTTTTGTCTTTGAAATGTGATCAATGCGGTAGCAAGATAGGTAATATCTCAAGCCTTGATGAAATTCCACTCAACACAATTTTGGAGGTTGAACTGTTCGACGTTTGGGGAATCGATTTTATGGGACCTTTCCCATCATCTTTCAATAATTAGTACATCTTGTTAGCGATCGATTATGTTTCCAAATGGGTAGAAGCCACAGCAATACCCACAAATGATGCCAACGTTGTCCTCCGATTTTTAAAGAAAAACATCTTTACACGATTTGGGACACCAAGAGCGATAATAAGTGATGAGGGAACACACTTCTGTAACAAGCAGTTCACAAAATTGCTTGTAAAGTATAGGGTTTGTCATAAAATTGCTGCCGTATATCATCCCCAAACCAATGGTCAAGCGGAGGTGTCGAATAGGGAGGTCAAGTGAATTCTGGAAAAGTGGTTAATCCGTCACAAAAAGATTGGTCGTTGCGTCTTGACGATGCTCTATGGGCATATCGAACAGCGTACAAAAATCCGATAGGCATGTCACCGTACAGAATAGTATTTGGAAAAGCGTGTCACCTCCCGGTTGAGCTAGAACATAGTGCACACTGGGCCATACGGAAACTTAACTTCGATCTGCAAGCCGCCGGTGAGAAAAGGTTACTTCAGCTGAACGAGATGGACGAATTCCGGTTTAATGCGTATGAAAACGCGAAACTCTACAAGGAAAAGGTGAAAGCCTGGCATGATAAGAAAATTCTCGCTCGAACATTTGAACCGGGCCAACAAGTATTACTGTTCAACTCACGCTTGCGTTTATTTCCGGGGAAATTGAAATCCTGGTGGTCCGGGCCATTCGTGATTATATCTTTCGCTCCACACGGGAATATTGAGGTCGAAGAACCGAATTCAAAATGAAAATTTAAGGTAAACGGTCAGCGACTCAAACATTAGTGGAGTAGACCCATCGAACGTCAAACCTCGGTCATGTACCTCTCCAATCCAGCGACCAAATGAGCAACACCGAAAAGTCGGGCTGAGGACTATAAACCAAGCGCTATGGAGAGGCAACCCAAGGAGTTCTAATTTAATTGATTTATTTTTACTTTATTTTCACTATTTTATTCCCTTTTAAGTTAATTAGAATAAGACTTTGCTGCCATAAGTAACATAATTAAAATTCGTACAGGGCATACAGAAGAAGTCAAGGTGCAAACAACCAAGGTCTAGCGCCCCGGCGCCCCAAATATACATGAACTTCAGGCGCCATTTTGTGTTTGAAATGCATAATTTTTACGGATGCTAGCGCCCCGGCGCTCCAAACACATAGGATTCCAGATCCCCGGCGCTGCAAGGCAGAACTTCAAACCAAGGTCAAGTGCCCCAGTGCCAAACTCCTATACAAACCCAGCGCCCCGGTGCTGGGGTCAGTCGACAGATTCTACTGGTCAGCGCCCCGGTGCCATGAGTAGTATATAACCCAGTGCCCCGGCGCTAGGATCAGTTATAACGCAGACCGGTTGAGATGCACAAACGTCTCCTAACCCATAACTCCCACTTCTTTTTAAATTCTAATTCCATAACACAACTATCACACGTAACTCCTCTATTCTTCTTTAATTAGTACATCCCTCTCATATCTCTTATTCTCTTTGCCCCTCGCACGATTACTTGGTGATTCCCAAAATTCTATTTCTTAAGTGTTTCCAAGTTACGCTTTGAAAGTATAAGGTATAATTGATCACCATCTCTTCTCCTCTGTCGATCCACAATATAGATCACAGGTATCAATGGTCCTCAATAGTATATAAGAAAAATACAAATCGGTCATATGATACCCACTCTGTTTTCTCCTTCGGGTTCATGCTTGTTATTACATGTCAAGTGAGTCAATTATGTGCTAATTTGAATAATAGATGCTATGATGGGTTCTATCTTCTTAGTTGGTATATGTGATGGGCTCTTGTGTATGAATATCCAGAGATTTACATCAAGCATACTAGGTGTTTGATATAATGCTTCAATGAACTTCAATTGTTATTCCACTTGTGACGGCATGTCTTTCCTTTGAGAAAATGTTTGTCCTTGCTCTTACTTTACAGATTCAATGCTTCATGCCCGCCGTATATACAATCATTTGCAATATAATTGTTACACGTCACATCTTTTGGGCATATTCCGCAATTATCTAATTAAATATGTTGTGACAATTTCGACTGAGGATAAGTACTCATAGTTAAAGGTCATGCAAATTCCTGTCTCCTCATACCCCAAACACACACTCCACATATATCGATTTTGAAGTTTGGGGGGTGTGATAGGGGTCAATTTTTACATATTCACATGATGTTAAATTCTACTACATGTGCCTGTGAATTTGTGCAGAATTTTTCTACATGGCTTCCAAACGACAACGTGGCGAAGGTTCAGGCACTGCCTCGGCTCCGCCCAGATTTGATAGCCTCCATTTTGTTAGTGTCGCGGCTCAAGAACGCTATAACCACATGGCCACCCGCTCATTAGTCCCCGAACGTGGTCTACGTCCTGATCAAACCAAGGATGGGGAAATAGCGGTAATGATTGCTGAACGAAATTGGTTCTCCCTCACCGAACAACCTGACCCGGCAGTGATCGCAGTCGTGAAAGAATTCTATGCCAACATTTCAGAACACGATCACTATGAAGTGTTTGTGTGGGGAAAAACCGTGGAAATCGGTGAAGAGGACATCAATGGGTGTTACCAACTGAATTTGGAAGAGGTTAACGATGAGTATGCCGGTCTTCTGAGCCAAGGTCCAGACTATGAGAAAATAATCCGAGAGCTGTGTCAACCGAGCATCACATGGACAGTGCATGAGTGTGGCAGCATGACCTTCCCCCATTCTCATCTCAGTGTATATGGGAAGGAGTGGTATGCCTTTATTTGCGCCAAACTAATGCCATGCACACATGTGAGCCATGTCACCAAAGAAAGAGCGGTGCTGCTATATTCAATTATTCAAGGCTTTCAAATAGATGTTGGTCACGTAATCCAGCAGTTCATTCTCCGAGCATCACGAGATGGAACTACAGGAGGTATACCCCATCCTTCTTTAATTTGTGTTCAATGTGACAAGTTTGGGGTGAAGTGGAAATCGGATGAGATGATTCAAACGCATATGCCCTTGTTGGACCACAAGTTGATCAGCAGGTATAAAGTGTGGACAGGTGGGGAAAATCACCCTAGGGGATTGGGTTTCATAATTCCTCAAGTTGAAGCTTCTCAAGCTCCACCACCTCAAGCTCCACCACCTCAGGCTCCACCTACTTATAACCCATCTATAGCAGCTCATCGTGGTGTGGTTCCCGAAGCAGTCCAGCGAGAAATAGATGGTTGTTTCTACAACATGGAGTCCCAGAATGTGCGCTTGTCGGAACGTCAAGACGTGATTTTCAAATTTTTAGTTGACCAATTTCTTTTCGCAGAATGTCTTCGCCAGTCAATCACATCCAGGCGTTCAACTTAGCCATTTCCCAACTGCTCCTGTTCTACCAGTATTTCCCCCTTCCGATCAAGAGATGAGTGAGGACGATGATGCTCCACCCGAGGAATAAGCTCGTCAGGGAAGTCCTCTGTTTTATTTTGCCTTATTTTTTGCATGAGGACATTGCTCTAGATTAGTTTAGGGGTAGTTAATTTTTATTTCTAAGTTGTAGTTTGTTATTAGTTTGTGGATTTGGTTTGTGATTGTTAGTTTAATGTTGCATTTAGGATTGTATGTTAATTTCAGCTTTTGATAGTACGTATATTTGGGGGCCAATGATAAAAGTAGAATTGCATGAACAAGTCGAGTAAGAATTGTTGAGTCAGTGATATGATTTTCTTGACATGATTTAAATCTTCATCTGTTCAAAACTGATATTATAAGGATAGCACTATTGAAAAAAATTGACCATGATGGCTATGATAGTTTAAATGGATAAATAATAGAGTTCTAAAGGATGAATGCTAGTGAAATGAAGGGACAATTTGAATACCTAGTGAAGACTGAATTTATACATAAACTCGAGTTTGGGGGAAAAATATTTGGCATATATGAGCTATGTATAAAAAAAAAAGAAGGTATACAGGGTGACTAGTCTTGTTTCGGGGCCTTTGTTACTTGAGCAAGTACGCCCGAGGGGATTGTCTTTACACCTAGCGCCCTAAGGTCTTTCATGGTCTGGGAGTCGTTGGTCGAAAGCTCGCTAAGGGGTAACACTGTTAGCCTAATGGGATGAGACATTGCACAGTCATTTATTTATATTTAAAAAAAATGTAAATAAAGCGGGAAAAGGGCAAAAAAAAGCCCCCGTTATAAAAAGAAAAAGAGAAAAAAAAAGCATAAATATTCCATTTTGACTCTTGAATTCGGGTAATTGTTTAATTTCAGTTGAAACAAGTATATTTGATGAGTTCTCAAGTTTACACTGAATGATGCTTACTAAGAAATTTATTATCTGTCATATTTTTGCCTTTCATGGGTTAGCATGGTTGTTGAACACACACTCACAATATCAGTAATAACAGATTCAGATTTATTAGTTGTTGGGGATATTATTGATCTATTTTCACATGATATATTAGCATTTTTTGTGATTTTTCTGAGGCCTATGGATATACGTGAGCTATTGGATTGCTAGAATTACGATCATTTAGTTAGTTGCATTTGCATGAGTTGTCGTTTTCGTATTGTTTAGTATTAATTTGTGTTTTGTTGCATGAGGACATGCAACGATTTAAGTTTGGGGGTATTTGATGATTGGGTAATATACCCATGAATTGGATATATTTGGACTTAAATTATTGTATTCTCAAGTTATTTAGAAGCATTTTTATTGTGTTTAGTTGTTGTTTTGCAGATTCAGGAACTACAGGGACGAATTGGGGAATTTAAGCTGAAAATGGCAAAATGGTAATTCTTTTTCAACCTCCTCCATTGTGGCGCTCAACTCGCTCAAATTCAAATCCGGTGGCAAGGCGATGGGTCGTGCTAGATGTTGACTAGGGACGCGTGCATTGACTTTTTCGTTGCCCACTCAATTGGTTGTTGTTTAAAGCCTAATTGGATTAGGAGTGTGGGGAAGATATAAAAAGAAATTAAGTGCTGAAATTAGGGCTATTATCTAATCATTCATTCATTCAGTGGAGGCTACACAAAGGATTACTTGAAGACTAAGGATTGGCTACAGAGTTTTCTTCTTCTTCTCTTTATTTTCAATTTGTAGTTCTTAAAGATGATTTGCAAACAATTATTGGTTTTTATTTCCGTTATGAACTAATTCTTTAATTAAGATTTCAGTTGAACCTTTTATGGCTATGAATTAGTTATTCAGTTTATTCCAATTATTTATGTTGAAGTGAATTGTTTATCATGCCTTGCACCTATTGATTAATTATTTGGCCAATCATTACCTTGTTACTCTAGAAGGAATTGAAAGAGGAATTTTAGGGTTAGAACTGGGTATGATATCATGTGACTTAGTTATTTGCACAGTGAATAATTAGGTTTGTGAATTGAATTGAATGGAAATATCTGTTCACCGCATGTAACACATAAGGAATTGGAATTGAAAGAGTTTAATTCACTTGTTTTGCATAGGAATATAGCAAGATTAATCTGGATTAAATAGAAGTCAGTTGATTACTTGGAAAAGGACTTTTGACATTTGAGAATTCCTGTTAGCAATTCAGTAGACATAATAATTGGGATAATTGGGTAATTGAGTTATAGTTCATAATTGGGGATATTGAAGTCTTAATCCTTATCTATCGAAAATCATTCATTCAAATCTTAGTTTATTTATTTGTCTATTTTAGAGTAATATCTTTAATTGTTTAATTTAGTTTTAATATTTTAGAAAATCATAATTTATCATTGTTTAAATAAAATTGGGTTGATATAGTGCTAGTAGTTGGAATTTATTAATTAGAATTCTCTGTGGGATCGACACTCTATTTTATCACTTTATTACTTGTTGACCGTGTATACTTGCACGTATTCATTGATTGCGAAATCGACCAACAGTTACCAACTATGCTTTGATGAATTCAAGACAGCTGACCCACAGTTCCACAAAGTTCTGACCCTTCTAAAGAAAGCTGGTCTCAAAAAAGCTCTGAGCACCATCACAAGGATTTACCCGAAGCTGGTGAAAGAATTCTACTGTAATGGAGTCTTCGAAAATGACATCATCACTACAAAGGTCAAGGGGGAGCAGATTCGACTCAAAGTTGAAGATATAAACCTAGCCCTAGGTTTAAATCAAAAGGACTCATCTATGAGTGTCATCAACTTTCATGAAGGTCTGAAGAAGATGCACCATAAGAAGTCTCAGAGTGTCAAGGACTACAAGAAGAAAGAATTCCTCCATAAGTATAATTTTTGGCTGATATTGTTGGAAAATGCATTTGCTGCAAAACCTCTGGCCACGACTCTGTAAATGAGGTCCAATTGAAGCTCATGACAACAATCTACTTCGGAATTCAACTCAACTATGGAGCCTTATTCATAGAATGGATTGGGAAGTGGATGCTCAGCTCAAAGAAGACGAAAAGCTCTGGAAAAATTCTCTATGGTTGATTAATTAGTATAATTCTGCAAACTTCTTTGGGAAACAAAATTAGAGACATCGAAGGAGAACCCATCAACCCCAATAGAAAGATGACCCAGCAGTTGTTTCAAAATTGGAAAAGAAACCCTGCATAAAATGTGAAGATGATGTCTGAATCTAGTGGAAGGACTAGTGAAGTGAAGAAATTAGGTCTGCTGGGAAATATGTCGGTTGTGAAGGAAGCTGAGGAAGAAGAAGTCAATCAAGAGGAACCCATAGTTTTGGTCAGTAAGAGTAAGGGTAAGAGGAAATTAAATATTCAAATAATAGAAAAGCCTCAAGGCTCAACCACTGATGCGCCCCAAGAAGGTTCGGGCAAAGAGATTCAAGGTCTGTTCACACAAAGGGAAATCACCCTAGAAGTGACTGAATCACTAGAAGAAATTTTGAAGGAAATAAAGAAAAAGAAGCAACAGACTGAAGAAGAAGAAGAAGATGAAGATAGATCCACCATCTCTCAGCTGCTTAAGAAGGGAAAACGTAGCAGGCGCCTATCTAAAGTATCCTTGACCACGATTGTAGAGAAATCGATGATGTCAATCGTAGAGTCAAGGGTTGATAGTTAAAGTGAAGGAGTCATTGAGATAGCATGAACAAGTAAATAATGTAGAGGTCGAACAACGTGCTGAAGAATACACAAATCCAGAGTCAAGAAGATCGAAGAGAAGGTTAATCAAGAAGGCTGACCTTGAGTTGCAAAAAGCTATGCTAACGATTAAAGAGGAGGAAATGAGAGCATGTGTGAACATTGAAGAGGATCATCAAATTGCCAATCAAAAAGATGATCACATTGAGGGGAGCCTTTCGAAGCCCCTGAGCCAGAGAATGCTATAGCTAAGGGGGAGCGGCAAGAAGATGACCATGAAACCCCCTCAGCCCCTCAAGAAATCGTAGTCTCTGAAGTTGTGGAAATGGAAAGAGTTGAA